>JBBPBX010010254.1:5429-58257 GCA_038048925.1 Garcialebias charrua | reverse complement strand
AATAACAGAGTGAGATGGAGGAGGATGACTCAGTGTGGTGACCCCTGAAGAGGGAAAAGCCAAAAGAAGAAGAATGTCTAATAGCATCAGCAAGATAACTGACACTAACTCTGCACATGCTCAGTTGTGTTCTCTCTCCAGCTGTATATAATGAGACGGATTGCTCAGAGGAGTTATCAGTTTGTTGTCTCTGGGACGACCAAATGAGTTTGTGCTGATCTTTTTTCAGCTTTCGGAAGTCAAAACAATTATTTTGTGAGGAACTGGTTGAAAATAGCTTAACTAACTTATCCTAGCTAGCACAAATAAAACAGTTTTAGCTGCAAGGTCAGGAGAACCAACTAAGAAAAAAACATTTGTTGGGAAGCAACATTCACTTTTAAAAATATTTTGTTTAAAATAATAATCTGAATTGTACCTTCAAGATTCTAATCCCCACTTTATGTATGTGCTTATTTAAAGATAAAAATCTTATGAGGTTCTGCTCACCAGTCCTTCCTCTCCAGGTTCAGCTGAGGTCACAGCCAGATTTTCTCCTTTGGTGCTGAAGGCATTGATCTCCAAACCGTAGCTGGTTTCAGGCTGACGCATCCAGGCCTGCAGCAGAGACTTGATATCTATGCTCTGCCAGGAGCTGGACCCGGCCTCGGCATCGATCTTTAGGGATCGGACCCGGACCCGGGTATGGTTCCCCTCCCTGATGGGCTTGAGGCGGGAGATCTGCAGGAAGATGGTGGTGATGGTGTTGGCGGGTCGCAAGTGGACCCACAGCTGGGCGCTCAGGATGTTTTTGGGCTGGATCTTCGGACTGAGGCTGAACAGGCAGAAGGAGGACAGCTCGTCCCAGGTGAGGGGGTTTGCTGGGATAAATATAAAAATTCTAAATTACCATAATGCATATACAAATCAGCTGGATCATATGGGGTGCTGTTTGTAAAGTTACACAGTCAAAAAATTAACAGCAATATTTTGGTTTAATAAAAAAAAATAGTATTTTTTTAAAGTCATATTTTCACCATGTTATTCATACATTTATAAATGTATGAATAACATGGTGAAAATATGACTTTAAAAAAAATGGGGAGTGGTGGCGCAGAGGTTAAGAAGGTGCGCTTGTGATCGGAAGGTCGCCGGTTCAAGCCCCGGTACCGACAACATCAAAGATGTGGGTGGGATAAGTGATAAGTGAAGTGGTCACACCTATCTCCACCCTCATCTGCCCCACTCTGGGCCCTTGAGCAAGGCCCTTAACCCACATCTGCTCCCCTGGGAACCCTAGATATCAGCTCTCTGCTCCACACAGAGGGCTGTGGTTGCTCGGTGGTCTGTGGTTGTGTCAGGAAGGGCATCCGGCGTAAAAACAACTGCCAAATCTTCATGCGACTAGATCGCTGTGGTGACCCCTAACGCAGGGAAAAAGCCGAAAGAAGAAGAAAAAAAAAAAAAAATTCATACATTTATAAATGTCATAGTTTCAAACTAACTATTTAATTTCCAAGCATTTTTTTCTCTTGCTCTGGTCAAGAGTGGCTGCTTCTGCCTTTCCTCCCTTATCTCACTTTTCCTGCTCTGCTCTCTGTCTGTGTGAAGCGCCTCGGGTACTCATCTCCCGAATTTAAATTAAGATTATGGATCTGGTATCATGGACGATCAACTCTATTGACAAGATTTTTTTCAACAAAACGACAAGGTCTGGGGGAACCAGTGTGCCCTGCTCAGACACACCCGGGAGGATACGTCATGGACTCGTGGGGAGAGTGGAAGGTGATGTGTCTCTCAGTTCTGTCTGTGGAGGATGTTGAAGACGTGTACATAATTGGATTTATGATAGCAGGGACTCTGCTTTTTGGTATCGGAGGGGCTCTGTTCTATCGGAAATTGAAGAAGGTATCAGGAGCAGTTTTGGCCATGATCAAGCTTCCGGGCCAGTGTGAAGGTTTGATCCGTGCCGTGACTTTGTTAAATCAGCAGATTCACGAGCTAAACCATAAGGTGGAGGCGATTTCTGACAATCGCAGGCCACCTACGGCTGGGACTTGTCAGCGTGGTGGGTACGACCTTGTAGAAGACTCATAGCATGGATCAGTGGAATATATTCCCACAATTAGGCCATTTTGGAATCGGATCATCCAGATGGACTTCAAGGCTGAAAGGAAAAAATCTGTCTGCCTGAGGATATCAACAATCAAGCTTATCTGAATCTGACTCCCCACCAGCCACCCCCCCCTCCCCCCGGAGAACTTTCTGTGTAAGCTTATCAGAACTGCTGGCTGAAAACACCATCCGAACTGTGGCTGATCTGAAAAGGCTCATGGACAAATCTCACCACCTCAACCTCAGATGCATGTACAGTAATCTTTTTTTAATTGTGCTTGCTGGTAGAGTTTTTTGATGTCTCAAATCTTGTCCCGATAGACAAGATGTGAAAGATCTTTTTTGTAATACCACTATCTACCCTTATGGTTCTTCTTCTTTAATTGATTGTTTTTTACTTCTGTATTGTTCAGCACTTTGTGCACCTTCTGGCTGCTGAAAAGGGCTCTATGAATAAAGTTTGATTGATTGATTGATTCTTCCCCCTTTTCATATCTGATTATTATTCTGAGAAGTAATAAGATGGCCACACTCATTCTAGCTGCAGCTTCACACACTTACCGTAGTCCATCTTTCGGACGACTGTGCATACATATTCCCGTTGTACCTCGGTGCAATGTCAATAAAGATTACTCTGACTCTCTGACTCTGAAATGTTTAGTTTACAAACTAAATGTTTACCTTGCAAGTTAAATATTTAGTTGGTAAACAAAATATTTAGCTCCACACTAAATATTTATTTTACAAAGTAAATGTTTATGTCCAACTAAATGTTTAATTTACTAAGTAATATTTAACTTGCAAGTTAAATATTTAGTTATTGAACTAAGTATTTAGGTGTAAATTAAATATTTTTAATTTCCAAGCGCAATACTTATTTTCAAGACTAAACATTTAATTTCTAAGCTAAACATTTAATTCCTAAACTAAATATTTAATTTGCTAACTAAATATTTAGCTCCGACCTAAATATTTATTTTCCAAGCTAAACATTTAATTTGCAAAATACATATTTAATTTGTTATCTAAATATTTAGCTCGGACCTATACTCAAACCACAAAGTGGTATTTAATTAATATTTAATAATAATAATAAAATTAATATTTCATGGTAAATGTGGGGCCGGGGTCCAAATGAAAAAAAAATGTATGTAGGGGAATAAGTTCCCTCCACATTTAATGGTTGCAACGTCTAGCCATTCTTTTCCTCTGGATATGGCAAATGAGTTAGCAGAGAACATTGGATGATCTGTTGTAACAGCTTTTATTTTGATGATCCACATCTGCTTTTCTGCAAGGAATTTGCATATTAGCTAAATATTTAAGTTTGAGCTAAATATTTAACTTGCAAGTTAAATATTTAGTTTGTAAATCAAACATTTAGCTTAGACATAAACATTTAGTTTGTAAACAAAATACTTTGCGTTGAGCTAAATACTTTGTACTTAGCTTGCTAACTAAATATTTAACTTGCAAGTTAAATATTTAGTTTGTAAATCAAACATTTTGCTTAAACATAAACATTTAGTTTGTAAACTAAATAATTTGCATTAAGCTAAATACTTAGCTTGCTAACTAAACATTTAGCTTGCAAGTTAAGTATTTAGTTTGTAAATTAAATACTGTACTGTAGTTAGTTTGGAACTATGACATTTATAAATGTATGAATAACATGGTGAAAATATGTTAAAAATATATATTTTTCTTATGAAAGGCTAAATAAACCAAAAATATTGCTGTGAGTTTTAGACTGTGTAACTTTACAAATGGCGAATGAGAGGTCATTTTGTCCAGACAGCAGAGGTGCACGTAGCTACATTTAGTGTTTCCATACTCCAAAACAAACTTCTCTTTGTCAGATTGTATTCTCTTTTAAATCTCAGCACGTGTTCCTAAAATATATTTAAAAATGTATTTTCCATCCACCATACTGTACTGTTTTTTCTTAAATCTGTTAGAAAAAAGCGCAAATTTCTTCCATTAAAATCTTGTCTGTTTGGGTTTTCGGTTGTTTTCCAGGTTTATATCTTTTAAAAGAACAACTCAGTTTTCTACTTTTTCCTGCGCGTCAGCTGAAAAACCAACTTTACGCACTGGATTTGCGCACGGACCCTGCGTTTTTACGCACAGATTTAAGCAGACATCCCGGATGAGAAAACATTAGCCATAAAGTTCTGTTACGCTTGGTTGCCATGGTGATGATGGTCTCGGTCGTCCCGTGCTCCTCGTCCTCCACCCGCAGGTTGTACTGGTCCAGCAGCTGCGTCAGAGGCGGCGCTTTGGGGATGAGCTGGCGGATCATGTCCCGGCTGATGTTGGGTGCCTGCTCCAGCCTCAGGATGCTGAGGATCTGAGACTTGATGCTGTGGAGCCTCAGCAGCTTGCTGTGCTCCCGGAAGTCGCAGGCCGAGCACTGGTCCAGGCTGTCCACCAGCAGCTTGGAGGTCTGGTTGACCTCCATGGCGAAGCCCACGGAGAGGGAGAGGAAGAGGAGCAGCATCCTGCAGGGAGGAAGGACTGAGCACTCTGTGGCTCTGATCTGAAGCTCAACTCTGGAATTTATGATTGGCTGAGAAATGTTTTCTCTCTCTCTGGAAGTGAAATTTAAAGAGGCAGCAGGACGGAAAATATTTCCACGAAACAGGAGTTTAATGAATGTAAAACACATTTTAAACTTTGCTGCATGATCTTTACAGAATGTTTCAACACTTTCAGGGAACCTGTTAAGTAGAAAACCGATTATTTATTGTTTTTTTTTTTATTATTATTTAATTTTCTTTTCTTGGAACATCTACACAGTATGGAGGAGACATTTCATTCAAACATTTAAAAAAAAAAAATTTTTTTATTCATTTTACATATTTAAGAAAAACAACATAAAAGATAATGGGGAAAAAAACCATTTCATAAATATGAGAAAAAAATCAAAATACATAAAATGAAAGGTGGCAGAAAGAAGAAAATTTTCTTATTTTGTCTGCCCCTTTTTTACCACAAAAAACAAAACAAACAATTTACAAACAATCCATTCAAACAATTAACTACCAAAAACAACAGATCAATTTAGTAACATTTCACACTCAATAATCAACAAATAGATTAGGATGCATTACTTGAAGCTTTAGTATTTTGCTAGTAGTTTAGACTTGACAATTTTTTTGAATTTCATCACAGAGTTTACATCTTTAACATCTTTTTCCAAAACATTCCACAATTCCACTCCCTTATTCGAAATAAAACGTCCCTTCAAACTAGTCCTATATCTAGGTTTAACAAACATTTCAGTTCCTTTTAAACTGTAACGGCTTTCTCTCTTTATGAAAAACATTTGAACATTTGTGGGTAGCACATTCTTATGAGCCTTATGCATTACTAACAAAATATTGTAATCTACCAATTCATAAAATTTCAATAATTTGAGTTGTTTAAATAATACATTTGATGGATGACGATAAGGCTTTCTAGCAATAATTCTCACCGCTCTTTTCTGTAAAATAAAAATATAATTTGTTATACAGTAGTTGTACAGGCTTTACCCCAAACCTCCACACAAAATAAATAAAGTGTCTTATTTAACAATTATTAATAAATATTCCATTAAATTAATAAATGTTCCCATGAAATAAATCATTTGAATAGAAATGTTTAGTTATTTTCCCAAGATTTATTTATTTATTTATTTCAAGGTTTGTATTTCATTTATTTCATTATTTCAAAATTGATTTATTTAATATTTAATAATGGAGTTTCATTTTGTGACAGGACAGAAGCAGATCAAAGAATCTTGAAAAGAAAGCTGCTTTCACAAAGTTTGGCTTCTGCTTTTCTTCTTCTTCAAAAAAAAAGTACTGTACAGTACTGTATTTCTAATAATATTTTCAGGGCCACAGTTTGCCACTAGTTGGCGCCATTTTATGAATTTGTTAAACTCCAACACCGCCTGGACTTTAATGGCACCATCTCCTGCAACATTTTATGCACAACCAGAAGCACCATCTTATTCACCTTTTACAGTTAAAACCTGTGTATTTTTAATTTTTTTAAGGATGCTTACATTTTATATGCAAAACAAATGTTTAGGGATTTGGCAAATACTCACCTTTTAAGAGTTTCAAATGAATTCAAAACAGTTAAATATTGTATTTGATCAGCCTTCTTTCATCATCTTTCATCTAACATTTCATTGCTTTTGTGAAGTTTGTGGATACTTTTTTTTTTTTAGCTTATATTAGTATAAGATATATGATATGGGCAGCATGGTGGCACAACTGGTAGAGCTGCTGCCTCTCAGCGAGAAGGTTGCCGGTTCAAATCCCGGTCCGGGGCCTTTCTGGGTGGAGTTTGCATGTTCTCCCCGTGCATGCGTGGGTTTCCTCCGGGTACTCCGGTTTCCTCCCACAGACCAAAAAACATGCATGTTAGGCTGAT
This sequence comes from Garcialebias charrua, assembly GCA_038048925.1. Taxonomy (NCBI): domain Eukaryota; kingdom Metazoa; phylum Chordata; class Actinopteri; order Cyprinodontiformes; family Rivulidae; genus Garcialebias; species Garcialebias charrua. The sequence continues at coordinate 51,735 of JBBPBX010010254.1, read as the reverse complement.
TGGTGACTCTAAATTGACCCTAGGTGTGAGTGTGAGAGTGGATGGTTGTTTGGTGTGAGTGAGACAGGTCCCTCTTGTAAATGAGTCCCCGTGACTCAACGAGGCTAGCCTGTATAAATAAAGGTTGAATGAATGAAAAAAAAAAAAAGATATATGATTGATATGTCGTTATTGATGAGAAGCTGACATGGAAATCTCACATTAAAACTGCAGTCTGCAGTTCTGTAGTGCAGTCTGTAAGTTTTCTAAAAATATATTTTTAACATATTTCTTCACTCTGTCACTATCTCCTGACAGACTGATGTTAGACAAAGTAATCTCTGAAAAAAACTATAGTCCCCTTGCTTCTCCAGGTGGTAAATAAGAATTTCTAAAAAGCCACAGTGACCCGCCGTTAACCAGCCAATAAAAACAGAGTTTTTAACCAGCCAATAAAAACAGAGCTTCTCACTTCTCACGCTCCTAACCCACGCCCCCCCTGTCCCAGCCCGCAGCGGCCGCGCAGGTTCTCGTTGAAATAATTGCAAAGTGATGCAAAACTGTTTTGTATGTGACACAAATGTATTAAAGCTCCACTGACATCATCTTTTAACTTTCCATAAAATGGCACAACATATATATATATTAAGATTGACCTCTGATCGTTTTTGCTAAAACAATGTTAAATTAATTAAAATTCCTCTCAAAAACAGTTTAAAATTAGCGCCTTTTTTTTACATGATAAATACGGTTTTTCCCGTCGCGCGATTATGACGTCACACACAGAATCGCCTCAACTGCGCACATTGTTTACAATGGAGAAGATACAAACGCGATCCGTCCAATTTAGCCATTTAAAACTTTATATTTTAGCGGTTTGTCTTCAGAGAAGCCAAAGTTATTTCCAGTAAACAGCAGGTTATAATTTTTTTCAGCTCCTGCTGGTTTTTGGAGACTTTTCACTTCAGGAAGTGAGCAGGTGTGTGATGACTTACACCAGCTGCAAGTTGAGAGGCAGAAGGAATTCTACAACATGTAAATCGTTTCCACAGCACTGAAATGGTAATATATTAGTTAATGTTTCTAATAATTATTCAACATTAATTTATAGTTTAAAAAATTAGTCCCTTTTAAAATATCTGTTAAATATTTTATTTTTTTATTTTATTTTGTTTGTGTTTTCAGGTTTCCAGGTCTCCAGTCCATCACCTGAGGCTCTTCCTGTTGAACCACTAGTACAACCCAGACTTTCACATCACAGCAGGTAAGATTGCATCAACAAAAAGAATAGTACTCAACAATATTCTTTGATGTAAATCTGTTGATTTTCTGTGGTTCTGATGAGGGAAGTGACAAAGTGGATGCAGCATTCAGCCCATAATGGACCCAGATGTCCTCTGCGTCCAGACCTACAACACCTGGACAGGAGGGTGGACGAGGAGGTGGTGGAGTCTGAAGAAGTGTACAAGCAGCAGGATGAGGAGAAACTAGTTCTTAATGACACAGCTAGCTGCTCAGTAAAATTGAATTTCTAGTAAAATTCTGATTTTGCAGATTTACAGCTGTAAAGTGTCATTTTTACAGAGCTGATGAAGTCAAACACCACTTGCTGATATTTTTTAAACTCAATTTTTTTGATAATCTGTTCATATTAATGTTTCCCCAGAGGTTTTCATATATTTGATAATATGGGATGGTTTTATTTTAATAAAATGTTTTTTTTAACATTCACCAATTTTGTTTTTACTAAAGTACGAGCTGTGAGTTGTAGATGAACGAATGAAATTAAAACAGATACACAAATATTCTCACAAAGAATAACTCAACACTAACAGATAATATAGTGTACTACTGTAACTTTATTTACACATAACTACAGAAACACTTGGTTCATTGTTATCCTTTTTTTTCAAACAATATGTTCATTTGAACTGTCAGAAAAAATATTAAATTCATATTTTCATTGATTCATTTTCATCTCAATGCTCTGGCCAGTTGTAGTATTTCTGCATATTTTGATGTCTTGATGCACAAACGTAGCTTTCTGTAGCATCAGTCCTGGTGTTCTAATGGATTCTGCAGCATCAGTCCTGGTGTTCTACAGATCATGAAGACGTCTCCATCTGTTCTTTAACAATATCAAGGTTTGTTCTCCTCCACCTGGGTCCACTCTTCAGGTGAAGATATTTCTGTGAATTGATGATAAAACACACAGACACACACAGTATATATTATATGCAGTATACTGTATATTAAGACAATGGGTCAAACTAATGTCATGTATTTCCATCATTTTAATGAGACACCACTCCGTGATGTCCAAATTAAATAGAAAAATAAATATGAAATATTTTCAACATGTTGACTGGATTAACCCTCCTGTTATGTTGCGGGTCAAATTGACCCGTTTTAAAGATGAATATTTTTTTAAAAATAGTTAAAAATGTTTTTTCTGCATGAAACTTTTTCTATTTGTCTTAATAGTTCCAATCAACATATAAATTGAAAATGATTCACTTTACACATTTGTACCACCCCCTGCGTCTACTTGTTACATCGATACTGTTCGGGTCAATTTGACCCGGCAGTCAAATTGAAGGGTAAAAAGGGTAAAAAAAAATCCAATTCTATTTGTTTCCTTGAAACTATGAGACATATTTCACTACACACACACACACACACACACACACACACACACACACCACACACACACACACACACACACACACACACACACACACACACACACACACACACGTGTGCACGCACACACCACACACATGCACACATGCATGCACACAAACCCACTTTCTCACTATTCTCTTTACTTCACAAGGAAACTGTGAGAAAGCAGGTGTTTATACAACTTTTGACGGGAACCTTTTCTGTTCCCGTGGGAAAACTCCACCCACACTGAGTGGACACTCAGCAGAAGGGGAGGGGTGGGAGGGCATATATACTCTCTGCAAGGGAGTCCTAAACACATTACACACTGAAGGTACATGTGATATTGTCACTGTCAGAGGTCAGGAAATGAGCAGCAGGAAAAAAAAGTTTACAGCCCTGGAAGTGTTGGATCTTCTCATTGATCATGACAGTGAAATAGAAGAGGAGGTGTCTGAAGCTGAAGACAGTATTGAGGTCAATTCTGAGTCTGATGATTCTGATTATGAACCAACTGATGAAAGTGATATTCATGTTTCTCCAAGCAAGACATACATGTCAAAAACTGGTGAAATTCAGTGGTCTTCATCTAGTGTTCCTAAGATCTTATTTTGTTGTTTTGTTCATTTCTGGTTCAAAAAACAGTGGTTGTATAAAGTTTACTTTCAATACAAATCTTCATGCCTCATTTGTCTTGATTTTAATGAGCGTGTCAATTTGACCCAGAACAGTATATGTGTCTCAAGTTCAATTATAAAGATCACCCTTTGAATTTTTTTTTAATGTACTGTAATATAATTAATTTTACAAAAATCTATTTCAAGGATAATTATTGTTTTTTTGTGTGTAGGTTTTTTCAGCAAACATAAAAAATGTAAATCACATATTTTATGTCCAAATGAGTTAGTCGCCGTCATTATCCTTTATTTATGAAAAATAAAAAAAACATCATTGCACAAATATTGACTGATATGGTTAGTATTGGAGTTAATAATCAGATACAAAAATGTTTTGGAGGATTTTTGGGGTTTCTGACACTATTACATGATTAAACACTACCCGGGTCAAATTGACCCACGAACATTATTGCTGTACCTCAGAAACGAACATAACAGGAGGGTTAATTGAGTTACATCCCACCACTGACTTCTCATGATTATTTTCTGGGAGTTTCACAAAAATGTGTCCAGTGGTTTATGAGATATTTTGCTAACAGACAGATAGTGTTGACTCTAAACATTGATGCCAAACATTCATGCAATGTGTTGCACTCTTAAAACGTGTGTGTTGGAGACTACACTTTGCTACTAATGCTCTAAATTTTAGCTCAGGAGGATCTCTAACATGGACTGAGTTGTAGCCATGTTTTATGTTGGTTAGTAAAACTGACAGATTTGCATTTATTCTAATCCTATTTACAAAGGTGGGTTGCTACATTTCTTTTCTAAATTTAAAGCCACAGCACTGAAATGAGGATCACACAAGACATTAGAAAAATAGATAAAATCTAAGAAATAAAGGCAAAAATCATGTTGAGGTTTTTTTTCTTCACTTTTTCTGTTTTTTAACAATAATTTACTCCTCCAGTTTGTGTCCCAGGCTTTCTGTCCCAGATTTTAGCTTCTTTTTTTTTTTTTTGCTCCATATTTTTCAAAACTTCGTGCATTTTCTCCTTCTTGTAAAAAAAAAAGAAAAGAAAAAAGTAATGGTGTATAAAAGTAAAATAGTCAAAGTCAAAGTCAAAGTCAACTTTATTGTCAGATCTGCAATATGTACAGTACAGGACATACACAGGACCGAAATTGCGTTTCTCTCAGTCCCTCGGTGCAACAGTAAACATCTAAACATTGAAACACTGAAACATATAATAATAGACATAAGCATAAAATAGTAAAACTAACACTGTCCTGAGTTTTTTGCATAGTGGTATAAGAGTATGAAAATTTACACCAACTCTAAAACTAAAACATTAAACATTTAATGAACATAATATTGTCCTGAGTTTTTGCATACTAGTATAAAAAAAGAGTATAAAAAGTATAACTAAAATAAACTAAAGGTTTCTAGCATTGACATTTGCAAAGTGGCAAAGCAGCGTATGAGTCAATGTACACAGTATATGTATGAGGTAGTAGTTGATGTTGTTATAGAGGCAAAAAGTGGCATATGCAGTAAGGCACATTGGGCATCCCTAAATAAGACCTAAATAAGACCGTTCAGAGCACACTGTATATGTACCAGCAGTGGTGTAGATATTAGAGTAGTGTAAATAAATGTAAACAGTAGTAATTACATGTAAGCAGTAGTAATAAAAGTAAACAGTATTAATAAATGTAAACAGAGAATGTAAACAGTATTATGATTATAGGCAGTGATGTAATACAGACATTAGTGCAAGTATGAGAAGTAGTGCAAACTGTATGAGCACATGACCGAGAGTTTAGTGAAAACCCGTTTGATGACACAGAGTCTAGTGTTAAAATCTTTGTGTTGTGTGGTAATGTGTGAGAAAGTTTTAGTGTTAAGGCAGTTCAAATGGGAGGGGGGGCAGAGCAGGCAGAGTGTTTAGCATTCTGACTGCCTGATGAACAGAGCTGTCTCTCAGTCTGCTGGTTCGAGCCTGGAGACTCCTCAGTCTCCTTCCTGATGGCAGCAGTCTGAAGCAGCTGTGTAGTGGGTGTGTGGGATCACCTGCCATGCGGTGGGCTTTCCGAGTGAGGCGTTTGCTGTGTAAGTCCTGCAGTGAGGGCAAGGAGGTGCCCACGATCTTCTCAGCTGCTCTCACAATGCGCTGGAGGCTCTTGCGGCAGGATGCAGTACATGCACCAAACCACACAGTGATGCAGCTGGTCAGGACACTTTCTATGGCACCTCTGTAGAAGGTGCTCATGATGGGGGTTGAAGCTCCAGCCCTTTTCAGCTTGCGGAGAAAGTAGAGACGCTGGTGAGCCTTCTTTGCCAGTGCTGCAGTGTTCCTGCTCCAGGACAGGTCCTTTGAGACGTGCACTCCCAGGAACTTGGTGCTGTCTACTCTCTCCACTGCGGTGCTGTTGATGGTCAGAGGGGCATGTTGGGCATCCTTCTTCCTGAAGTCCACAACAATCTCCTTTGTCTTCTCCACGTTGAGAGTGAGATTGTTGTGTCCGCACCACAAGGCCAGGCGGCTCACCTCGTTCCTGTAGTCCGTCTCATCGTTGTTGCTGATGAGACCCACCACTGTTGTGTCGTCCGCAAACTTGATGAAGTGGTTGGAGCTGTACGATGGTGTGCAGTCGTGTGTTAGCAGGGTGAATAGAAGGGGGCTCAGCACACATCCTTGTGGGGCCCCTGTGTTCAATGTGATGGTGCTAGATGTGTTACTCCCGACCCGCACTGTCTGTGGTCTCCCGGTCAGGAAGTCTAGCAGCCAGTTACACATTGAGGTGTTCAGCCCCAGACTGTCCAGTTTAAGGATGAGCTGTTGGGGGATGATGGTGTTAAATGCCGAGCTGAAGTCGATGAACAACATTCTAACATAGGAGTCCTTCGTGTCCAGATGTGTGAGAGCTGTGTGAAGGGCAGAGGAGATGGCATCGTCGGTTGAGCGATTAGGTCGGTATGCAAATTGGAAGGGATCCAGGGAGTCAGGGAGGACAGATGTGATGCTTTTCATGACTAGCCGTTCAAAGCACTTCATCAGGATGGGGGTGAGTGCTACTGGGCGATAGTCATTGAGGCATGCGGGCGTTGCCTTCTTTGGGACAGGGATGATGGTGGTGGCTTTGAAACAGGTGGGGACGATGGCCTGGCTCAGTGAGATGTTAAAGATGTCCGTGAAGACCGCTGCGAGTTCCCCTGCACAGTCCTTCAGCACACGACCAGGTATGTTGTCAGGACCAGAGGCCTTCCGGGCGTTAATCTTGATGAATGATCGCCTTACGCTGTCTGAGGACAGCGTCAGCACCTGGCCATCAGGAGAGGGGGGGAGTTTATGTGCTGGTGTGCTGTTACTTGCCTCGAACCGAGCAAAGAACTCATTCAGTTCATTCAGCGCAGAGGCTGAGCTGTCACAGGTCTGGGGGGGTGGTTTGTAGTTTGTGATGGTCTGTATTCCCTGCCACAGACTGCGTGTATCCCTGCTGTCCTTGAAACGGTGAGCTATTTTCCCAGAATACTGCTTCTTTGCCTTTCTGATGCCCCGGTCCAGGTTGTTTCTGGCTGCCCTCAGGCCCACCTGATCTCCCGCTTTGAAGGCAGCACTCCCCTTTTGGGAGCCATTCTTTAACAATCCATCTAAAACACAGACAGTCCATTTGTTATAATAAAGTGATGCAAATGTTCTCCAGTTTTCTCCAGCCGTCTTCAGACTTCCATCTCACCGTCTCACTCCTTTTCCTGTCACTTCTACTTTTATAAATCCTCTGCTGTAAACAGCAGCCGAGAAAAGAAACAATAATTAAATAAATAAAACTAATAATAATGCAGGCCATTTGTCAGAGCAGTGATATTAATGTCAACCTGCTGTGCTCCTTTTTTTAATTAATCCTTTGGATTCCAGCTCGCAGTGTTTGGCCTTGAGCAGGTGTGCTGTTTTTTTTTTTTCTTCTTTAAACTGGGTGTTCTGTTCTTATAACCAACAAACTGGGAAAATAAATACTCAGGCATCAGAAAAATACATGTTCAAAGAGGAGAATTATACTAAATCTGAGTGGAGAACACAAGCACATCCTTGATTTAAAACGTGAACTTCTCTACACATGTTAGCATGTTGTTGTCGTGGGGGTCGCACGCTCTGCTCGCTTCCATAAACCGGAGGAGTTGGAGACGCAGTCACGAAGAGTGCACACTTGGACGTCCTCTCCAGCAGCGCAGATGCCACTAAATAAAATATTTCATAATCCTGCCCAAATCCTAATCGCCATGACAACAGGCAGCAGAGTGGATGCTGCTTGGACGCCCGCACCTCTCATCTTCTTCTCCTTTTCCCGCGTTCGTCCACTCCGTTTTGATCTGAAATAGGATTGACGTGTTCAGATTTTTGTTGTTGTGTACGAGTAAACCGGTTTGCTTTTCAACCACGCTCAGTCAACTCTGAAACTCAAAATTCATCAACGTTCAGATTTTTTTCATGTCCTTCATGAGCTACCGTATCAAAACAGAACCCCCAAAACGCCTTTTGTGGAGTTTTATTTTGAAGTACTGTGGATACTTGTGTTCTCCAGTAGCAGAAAAACTGTGTGAAGAATGTGCAAACCGTGCCAACACACACACACACACACACACACACACACACATGCTCTTGGGCGCACACACTAAAGGCCTGCTGGCTCTTGCGCAGTGATAGGATAATGGAGGTGATGACCTCATGGGGTGAAAGGACCTGTTGCCTGGTAACAGTGTGGATAACAGTGAGTCAAGAGGGTGGTCATGGCATCAGTGTGTGTGTGTGTGTGTATGCAGGATATCGACCCATGTTGTCAGGTGAGGGCGATTATGACAGTGGCTTAAAGTAGAAAATGCTCCACTGAAGTTCAGAGGGTATCGATCAGGTGTGTGCACCTCACAGCACCACCCCCACCCCCACAAAAAAAATAAAATCTGTGGACACACTTCAACTGCTGAGATGCAGGTTCTACATGTTAATGCTTTTTCTGCAGCTCACTGTGTGTGTGTGTGTGCCACATATAAATAATTGAGTGCCTCTGTCTTCTGTCTCTGCAGGTATTCGGCCCCAGATTATGAATGGGCCTATGCACCCCCGCCCCCTGGTGGCGCTGCTGGATGGGCGCGACTGCACCGTGGAGATGCCCATCCTCAAAGACTTGGCCACCGTCGCGTTCTGTGACGCCCAGTCCACGCAAGAAATCCATGAAAAGGTATCAGAACGGATTTTGATTTACAGTATTAGGAAGTGCCGCATACATTGTTACGGCTGGACTTCATTATAAACACACTTGGTGGACTTGGTGGTCAGTGCTGTGGTCTTGTAATCCAGAGGTTGCGGGTCCGAGCCCAATTTGGTCAGGAAGGGCATATGGCGTAAAACAATTGCCAAATCTTTTCATGTGAGTTCGCTCGCTGTGGCAGCTCTGACAATTTCAGTCGTGATAAATCCACATGTTCCTCTCTCCTCTTTTATTTTAAACATCACAATGCTCACAACATGCTGTGTGCTTTGACATATGGACCACTGTCTCCTAAACCAGTGGTACCTATAGTTGGGGTCTTGGGGTCATGAAACGCTAACTGTGAGATCTTAATAGTAAAAGTGATAAAAGTTTATGGGAAACAAAGAAACCTTGAAAATGATTCCCAATAGAATATTTAGCCTTAAAGGAATAGTCTCCATTCATTTTTGACAAGATGTTCTGTCAGTTATCAGAAGTTTACCTTTTCAGAAGTGACTCATAGAGAAAGAGGCAATGCTAGGCTAATGGCTAGCCAAATGACACCCTTTTATATACTGTATATATAAAGTTTTTTAAACTCTTCCCACACTCTTGCAATATTATAAACAATGTTTCTAAACTAAATGCTCTAAAAGAGCACAGAATGTCATGATTTCAGCTCTCTGCCTCCGTTGCTCTCAGCAAGAGCTGTCATTTTTAACCCGAAAGCGGAGCCAGACCCCGACAGACCCGGATTCGGAACGGGCTAGGCCATAATAATGTGCTTAATGTGTGGGCCATGTCAGTGTCATGCTTTTTACTGCATCAGGGACACACACGGCCGATGATCCACTATATGCAATCATTGCTTGCCCTACTACACCTGCTGCATGCAACCATTTGACCGTGCACTGACCGGCCGGTTGAAAGAGGTAAAAGTCCAGTTAAGCTGCAGATTGACTACTGTCAGTTAGGGATGCGCGATATGTACGATATACGGTAGAAACGATAGAAATTTAGCCCACAATAGGGATCTGTCTTCTACCGGCTAACCGCAGAAAATCAGAGTTGTCCGATTTAATCTATACTTTTTTTGTGTTGAAAACTGTGCGTAAGTGGTGTTAAAGTCTTTTCTTGGAGTGCTAAGTAGCGAAGCTATAAGCTAACTTCGTCTGGCTTGCCGTAGTTTGCCATATTCGGACGCATGCACAAAAGGCTGTGTTCCGTCGAAAGTTTTTTTGTTTGTTTTTTTAGTAGAAAGATAAAATAAGCGTTGGTCAGCTTTAGGGAAACCTGCCCTCTGATCTGTGAACAGAACGCTGTGTTGTGTGATTTTACTGCGAGACCCTCTGGTCAAAGCCACAGAGGAAACTGGTTGCCTTGTCAGCTCTCCTTAAAGCTTAAGGAGACGCCCACTAGAGGGTTGGAGGGTGAAGTGTTTTCAGTGTAAAATGCTGTCTGTTACTGTTCATTTCTTAAGTGACAATATTGGAAACTGTTAAGAGTTAACAACATATTCTTTAGTTTAAAATTTATGGCTAAAACTACACAAGATATATTTTGCACTGTTTTGCACTACAAGAAAGAAGCCTAATGCTTTAGTTGTTAATTATTTAAAAACTCTCTGGACCTAGTAGTGAAATTTTCTTAATAGAGATTATTTTGTGGTATAGCAGTTTTCAAAATAAATTATGGCAAAAGGACACCCTATGCTTTTTTTTCATTCCTATTGCAAGTTTTATACCAAAAACATATTGCGATATATATTGTTATCGCCACCCTTCACAATACATATTGTGATATGAATTTTAGGCCATATCGCACATTCCTACTGTCCAAATGGACATTCATCCAGCTGCTACAATTTGCGAACGCGCGCAACAGATGACCCAAACAGGTGAGATCACAAAATATCCAACATTAGAGCAGGGTTACATGCAGGGAGAAGCTGGGGAAACATTTACTGCGCTTTGACGGCTCCTCAGCTCTGATTTTCTGCCCCTTCAGCCGCACTTCTTCTGTGGTGTAAGCAGTCAAAGCTTAATTTAAAATGTTGGGGGCGGGGGTAGGGTTCGGGTTTGGACCTGTAATTACTGTTAATTCGTCAGATTGGGTGTGGTTCAGAGATAATGGCTGCGTGCTGGGGCCGAGTCGGTTTGGATTATTTGGACCCGAGTGAAACTCTACTCTCAGCCACCTGAAAGCGTTCTTGGCCACGCCCACTTCTCCGTTCTGCAGGAGATCAGCTGTTCAGCTTAGGGCTGTGCGATATGACGATATATATCGTGGGGACGATAGAAACGTGTCTATTGTGCTACTTTCCTTCTATTGTCTCTATCGTGATAAATAAGAATAAAAAAATAACTGTCGCAAAGAAGCTTCATATGGGGTTTTGCGAGATGACGGCGCTGCTTTATGTTTGACGCACGCGCGGGTTTGCGACACATGCTTTACGTTGTTAAACTCGAGAGCAACAGAGCCGCAGGCGCATGAAGCCGGTGTCTCAACAAGGAGAAAACAGCTGCACAGGCAGCCCAAGAAGAATAACTTTTACCAAAAAGAGGGGGAAGCTCACCTTGTTAGCTTCCATTATTTCGCTCCGCTGAAACTCGGAGACAAAATGGGTCCAGAGGACACGAACCCAGAGTCCAACCGAGTCCGAACTCGGGTCCAGTTAACCAATACAAAACAGACCAGAGACACAACAGAACCGCAATCAAACGCAACGTTTTCTCTTTTCTGTTTCTTGCTTTGTTTACTCAAACTTCAGAGCGGATTTCTTCTTCGTGAGTTTCATTAGCAGCTGTTGTTTTACCGCCACCTGCAGGAAAAATTTGGACCAAAGTAGAAAAGGAGTTGTTTGTTTGTTTGTTAGTTTATTCATTTTATAATATGAAATACAACAATTAACGTATTCATAATAGAAAAAAATAAAATGAAAGGTAGCAGATGAAGAATAAATATTATTAAATCTGCTCCTTATTCATCTAATAACAGTTCAAATAATAATAATAATAATAATAATAATCTATTAAAGCCGCAAGCGGCGTTGAGGCCCGAAGCAGCTTAGCGCCGCTCGGACCTTATTGAGGCGACCGCGCGAGCTCCAGCTCGTCCGCTCGGTCGCCATTTCGAAGTCTCTCGTGTCTACTCCGCACCAGGGGTGCACACGCACAATAAATCTGGTTCAGATCGGATGATGTCTCACTGAGATATAACAGTTTGAATAATCTAGGGGGCGCTCTGGAGTCACATGTTAAACCACAATATCAATGTGTCCACAAGGTCTCACTGATGATACACAATAAATCTGGTTCAGATCGGATGATGTCTCACTGAGATATAACAGTTTGAATAATCTAGGGGGCGCTATGGAGTTATATGTTAAACCACATTATCAATGTGTCCACAAGGGCTCACTGATTATTCACAATAAATTTGGTTCAGATCGGATGATGTATCACTGAGATATAACTATAGAAATAATGTAGGGGGCGCACTTGAGTCAAATGTTAGCCCACCATATCAATGTGTCCACAAGGGCTCACTGATGATGCACAATAAATCTGGTTCAGATCGGATGATGTATCACTGAGATATAACAGTTTGAATAATCTAGGGGGCGCTCTGGAGTCATATGTTAAACAACAATATCAATGTGTCCACAAGGTCTCACTGATTATGCACAATAAATCTGGTTCAGATCGGATGATGTATCACTGAGATGGGACTATAGAAATAATGTAGGGGACGCATGAAGCGCAAGTTTGAGGCCTGGCCACGCCCCTTTAGCATAAACGAAAACGCAAACTTTTGATAACTTTTACTGTCCAATGTGTTAAGGGCATGTTAACCAAGTTTAAAGGCAATCCTTCAAAATCACTAAGAGGAGTTTGTTTAAATACGCAATTCAAAAACATCGGAAAATGACCTTTGACCCAAAATGGCCGACTTTGTTTTTGTTTTGGACCAGGGTTCCAAGAGACTTTTTTGTAGGTCCTGACAATTTACACATGTATACCACGTTTCATAATTCTGGGATAAAGCATGGCTGGGGGCTGATTTTTAAACTAAATTCTAGGGGGCGCTCTGGAAGAATCAGGCCACGCCCACTACATATTGGACTGCAGTCCTGTCGAGGGATGGATAAATATAGATCTTAGTGAATTTGGTGTAGCTGGGAGCTTATATTAGGAAGTTATTTTAGCTTGATGTTTCATGGAGAATGGCCAGATTTGAGGCTTGGCCACGCCCACATGCTTTGACATAGAAAAATTCTTTTGATAACTTTTGACCTTCAATGCCTCAAGATAGTGCTGACCGAGTTTGACGCCTGGATCTCGAAAGCTCTAGGACGAGTTCGCTCAGATATGACGTAAATGAAATAGACCAAATTGTGACTTTGACCTAAGGCCACGCCCACATGCTTTGACTTAGAAAAATTCTTTTGATAACTTTTGACCTTCAATGCCTCAAGATAGTGCTGACCGAGTTTGACGCCTGGATCTCGAAAGCTCTAGGACGAGTTCGCTCAGATATGACGTAATTGATGTTTCATGGAAAATGGCCAGATTTGAGGCTTGGCCACGCCCACATGCTTTGACATAGAAAAATTCTTTTGATAACTTTTGACCTTCAATGCCTCAAGATAGTGCTGACTGAGTTTGACCCCTGGATCTCGAAAGCTCTAGGACGAGTTCGCTCAGATATGACGTAAATGAAATAGACCAAATTTGACTTTGACCTAAGGCCACGCCCACATGCTTTGACTTAGAAAAATTCTTTTGATAACTTTTGACCTTCAATGCCTCAAGATAGTGCTGACCGAGTTTGACGCCTGGATCTCGAAAGCTCTAGGACGAGTTCGCTCAGATATGACGTAAATGAAATAGACCAAATTGTGACTTTGACCTAAAATGGCCGACTTCCTGTTGGCTTTGGACCATTGCTCCAAGAGACTTTTTTGTAGCTCCTGATGAGATACATATGTGTACCAAGTTTCATTATTCTAGGATAAAGCATGGTGTCAATAGACCTTTAAATGTCAAAGTTATAGCGTTTCGTTTGTTTCGGCGAGTACGCCAAGTTCACCGCTCCACCACGCCCCCTGAACATATACGAAAAGTCAATTTTTTTGATAACTTTTAAAGGCCCATGCCTTAACTGCATTCTGACCAAGTTTGAAGCCGATAGGTCGAACGCCTGAGAAGGAGTTCGTCAAAGTTCGACATGAGTAAAACTGAAAAATGACCAAAATTTGACCTTTGACCCAAAATGGCCGCCTACCTGTGCATTTTAGAGGGTACCTCCAATGTACTTTTTTTCTTGAATTGGGGAGATCTACATATGTACCGAGTTTCAGATCTCTACGACTTACGGTTTTCCCCAACTCACGTTAGGGGGCGCTGTTGAGCAGTTAGGCCACGCCCACTTGCGATTACACCAGAATCATAAAATTTTCGTTGGGGGACAATTTTGGGTGAAGTTTGGTGAGTTTTTGAATATGTTAAAGGCCCCAAACGGCCGCGCGAAGTGACGGAAAAATAATAATAATAATGAAGAAATCGAGCGATTACAATAGGCCTTCAGCAGAGCTTCGCTGCTTCGGGCCTAATAATAACAAAATAAGTAAATAACTCAGTCAATTTTCAATTCACATATATCACACATTAAATTAGATTAATTTATTTTTTTAGCAATTCATTTTTTACAAGGAATGATTTGGCTTCCTTAACATTTGTCATTTGTCATTAAGTCATTCCATAATCGTACTCCTTGAATTAAGGTAGATCTTAGGTAGATCTAGTTTCTACTTTGGTCCAAATTTCCTTGTTCTTTTTGTTCACATTCTTATAATTGTAACTATCTGTAGTAAAATAATAAAAAATAAAAACTTTGGTCCAAATTTTTCCTGTACACACACACACATACACCTCGTGTTGTATATATCGTGATATATATCGTTATCGTGATATAAAAAAAGTCCATATCGTGATATATGATTTTTTTCCATATCGCCCAGCCCTAGTTCAGCTGCAGCAAAAAGTTTACCCTGCAGTGTGGGTTGCAGAAAGGACCAGCAAGTGCTAAATAGTTTAAAATAATTCATTTTAAATAAAAAATTCCATGCTGATCGTGAGGCTCATCCATCAATCAGCCAGTTGTGTGTCATGTCCAATCTTATTTTGAAAAACCGCAATAGAGCGAGTCTGTGATAAACAAACCATGAAGTTGCGAGGGGCTAATAAATATATACTGTATACAGTATAGTGTGTGTGTACTGGTACAGTATATACTGTACCTTTTGCCTTCTTTTAAAATGACATCCCTACATTCTCTATTAATAGGAACATTAACCCAGCTCATTATCGTACACCTAAATTACCATATCATACTTCTTATTTGTTCATATATACAGTAATTACACAGCAAAGTACAGGTAGTCCCCGATTTACGAGCGAGATCCGTTACAACGAGGCGCTCGTAAACCGGAAATCTCGTAATTTGGAACGGCCGCCATTTCTCTCGTAAATCCGGAATTTCGCTCGTAAATTGGAACGGTTTTCGCTAGCGCGACTACAAACACTCTATTTTCATCCAAAAACTGCTTATGAGTGCATAAAAATGATCGGAAACGTGTGTCCATATGCTTAGCTAACTAACTGTGGTGAAAAAACACATGAAAACTCAGTATTTTTTTCGTTTTTTCCAAAAATTCGCAGCTCGTAAGTCTGGAACCTCGCAGATCAGAGCGCTCGTAAATCGGGGACTACCTGTAAAATGAGACAAAAATCACTTATTTTTGTTGTCATTTTAACTAGTCTTCCAATTTGGATGTTTACCGTCTCCGAACATAATGAAACTATTTAAAAAATGAGATGAGTACAAACTTAAATGATTACGTTGCTGCATTATTTGTTTAGCGAGAAGCCAAAGATGTTTAAAGAGCAGATGCAGCAACATGCTGCTAATCAGACATGCTGGATTAACTGAGCGTCGAGAAGAGCGAACACTTTTATGAAGGCGGAAAACGCTGCAGTTTTCTGGTGATGTGTGTTTATTAACAAGAGAGCAGAAACTAAAATTCGGTTTAAAAGCTTAAAAGAAAGCTGATTTTATTATTCACCGCTTCTTGTTCATAAAGTTGATTCTTCTACAAATCATTTGTTGCTTATGTTTAAAAGTAACGTTCAGAATAAAATATTTTTAAATAAAACAAGCTTTTTTTTTAAGGAATGAATGCACCACCTTGCATGCTAAAGTTTTAAACAAAGATTTTGCACAATCTTTTATTACTCTAAATATGTGTTGGGAGCGAGTCTCAGCTACTACCACACTAAATTTTAGCTCAAAATCTATAAAATGGTCAGAACTATTTTTGTTCTTGCTAAATTTGATTATCTATGGAAGCCATCTTGAATTAGTTTCACTTTGTTGTGCACCCCGGGGTTTAGATAAACTCCATTGTTTTGTTTAGGTTGGCTGCAGTCTGCTGAAAGCCCCAGCAGCTTGCTGCAGCACTTTTTTTACTCAGCCTTAATCAGGCTTGATTAGCTCTGCTGCTACACCTGCTGATTCCTTGCCTTTAAATGCTCTGGGCTGAGACCTGAAGAGTTTGGAGGTTTGTGATTGCCAGTCAAGGTTGGTGGACGCAAGCAGAGGCTTGTTGGAACAACTTCAGATCCTTTGAAGGTAAACCAAGTTTGATGAAGGCAGCTGTAGTGCTGCATGTGTGTGTGTTCAGGCGTGTCCTCCACCTACCCTGAACACCGTGTGTTGAGCTCCCATGTGGAGTTTGTGTTGAGCTAAGGCTCTGAAATTCTGGTGCTGTCTACCAGTACATGTGGAGCAAACAATGCTCATGTGGCAGTTCTGCAGACTAGAGCTGTGTTTGTTGGAGCAGTTGCAGCTGCTCGTGACGAGGTGGAAGTTTGTTGAATGAAGTGGAGGTTGGTAGAAACCAGCAGAAGTTTTGTGGGATCCAGCTGAAGGTAACTAAGTTTGTGTTTGCTGAATACAGCTGCAATGCTGTGTAGCTTGTGTGCACAGGGAGTTCTCCACCCTCCCTGGCTATGGTTTGCTCCTGTTGGAGTTGTGTGTTGGAGCACCTGCATGCTCGTGAGGACTCTCTAAAGAGTGTTGTGTAATCTCTAGTTAGTCTAGAGTGGAGAACCTGAGCCATTGGGGGGCTCCTATGAGAACTATCTGAGTCACAGAGAACTGTGCTTATGTGAGCTGTCTGCTGGAGACTGCTGTGTCGATAATTGCCTTTTTTCTCTTTCTTCACTTCTTTAATTTTATAACTTTTCAAGTTGGGTGAGACTGGTAGTCCCACTTTCGTCTTTTTGTTTAAACTCTAAGGACAAGTGGTTTTTGGACAGGTAGACCACTGTTCTAACAGGCTCCGACGGCTCTGTATAGAGTTGGCCCTGTTGGACGGCGTTTTTTTCTGTTTGGCCAGCTTAACCAATCCATCTTTTAGTTGATACTTTGGTTTTTTTTTTGTTCCTGACGTGGGACACCTGAAGAAGGTGACGGTGGTTCCTGACCAGAGTGAGCTGTTGGAGAAGACCTCATCTGCGACCAGAAGACCTTTTAGTTTAGTTAAATACAATTTTGTTAAACCTTTTTCTTGTGTCCTGCATCCACTGAATATGTCTCTGGTCTACGGATCGTAACGACTTCAAAAGTGAATCTCTTGTAGAATTGCATCCAACAAGTGCTTTCTGAAAGTTTCATTAAAATCTACCCAGTGGTTCTTGAGATATTTTGCTAACAGACAGACAAATTGATACAAGCACAAACTCCCATACACACAGAAACACGATTGACCACCTTTCATGGCTGTATCTGCAGCACTAACTTCACTCGATCCTCGAGCTGTTTGCTTTCTGCTCAGCGCAGAATAATCATCTCTGTCCTCCTTCTAGGCCTCCTCCTCCTCCCTTGTAATGTTTTAATAATATTTCAGCCCACTGACACGTCCCGCGCTCCCAGTACAGCTATAATGGTTTCATCACTGACGCTAATCCCACTGTGAGCTGAAGAGCAGCTTTGTTAAATAAAGAGGAGGAGGAGGATGGTAATAGAAATCCAGCAGAATTGTTCTCAGCCAGAGTGAGAGAAACATGTTTCTTGTTTTACTGTCTGTGCACCGGAGCCAGCAAGCAGCAGTTTTTACAGTACAAGCTAAAAGGTTTGTAGTTTTGTACTCGTGGAAAAGAAAATAAGTAGCAGGCCAATTCATGTTTCAGTTTGAGAGAAAATGCTGCATCCAGAAATAGTAAAATAAATCATTTAGTGGCTAATTTACAGTTAGCATCGACCAAAAGACAGCATGTTGAATCTTAAAATGGAGGAAAATCCAAAACAAATAGCTTTTTCTTTTTTTTTTTTTCTTTTTTAGCTTTTTATTCACAACGCTTGACTACGGTAATCAGTTCAGTAAAATGATCTCTGTGTGGAACGTGTCACACAAATAGAGAGCCCATCTGGAAGCATCCGTGTTGGCTGCAGTCCCACATCGCTAACTACAGAACAGAGGGTGCTGAGGCCACACATATGCACAAACTCTCCAAAATCTCTTGCAAGAGCCTCACCAGGCCACTGCGAGCAAACTGGATCCCACTCATGTTGTCCTGTTGTTGCAGCCTGGACGGTTTCAAATGCAGCAGAGGAAAAGATGGAACTGAAATGGCTAAAAACTAAACATTAAATAAACTTCATGTTAATAATTTACCATATTGTCAGCTATTTGACATCAGTGTCAGTGTCCACCGTTCATGGGATATACTAAATTTAAAATGATGCATAAGACTTTCCTGTTCATAATTGTATGACCTCAACTTATTTTGTTGCCCTGCTCTTTCATTTTCACGGTTACTTTTCATTTATCATTTGGAGTTTAGAGAAATAATTTTATATGTGAAGAAAAATCCTTCTTTGGTCCCCAAGAGCACACGTGAGAAGACTGTAACACGACAGATTTTGATGAAACTTACAGAAAGCAATCACTGGATGGATATTTACAATCCATTAGCTGTAGGAGATGTTTGAGCTAAAATTCGATTTATTTATAATTTATTTTTGCAACCGTTTGGAAGACGTCAAAGCGAAACAATTTAAATCCAGCTGATTTGACCATTACGTGAATTTATTAAGGAAAGGTTAAGCTCAGAAACACTTGTGCTATAATGTCAGCTAAGAAATATATATTTTTAAGTGTTTATCTTGCTAAATTTTAAAGAAATGAAGCCGTCCCACCCGCGCGAGTGCACATAGCGAAACTACTTTTTAAAATCCAGCTGATTTGACCATTTCATGAATTTATTAAGGAAAAGTTCAGCTAAGACACATTTTTGCTTTAATTTTCAGCAAACAAATAATTGTTTTTACCGTGTTAATCTTGTTATTTTTCCACTTTATTGGACATAATTGGACTTTGCGACATATAGGGCGGTGCGACTTTTCACCCGGAAAATACGGTATATATGTATGTATGTATATGTAAACTGATCACAATTATTTTTGGAGAAAATTATGCTTTCTAATTTTATATTACTTTTAAAGCATAGTTTCCTAAAATGAGGCGGCTGGTACAGTGTCTGAAAGGCCACTCCTTTTCTGACGGTACATCAGACAACTGCACGTTTCAAATGCTTTTTTGATCAAATTGATATTTCAACCACAGAAAGCACAACCATGTTTATGTGAGTTAAAGTGACCTCAAATAGGATAATACATCTGCACGAACAAGCAGATACAGAGTGACTTTACAGCTTTCAAATCATGAAGCTAAGCAACAAACCAGTTCAGAATGACTTCTTGAACAAGGATTTTGAGCGTATCTTTTGCACTGTGCGTTGCAGTGAAAGGTGTTGATGTCACTGTCTCCATCTGTTCATGCAGCAGCACTTTAAATGTCTGTGTCCACTTCAAATGATGTAGTCAGCTAAAAGTGCCCATCAAATCAAGCTGGGTTTTATTTTATTTTAATGAAACGTTCTTTGCGACATAAAAAAAAATCATCTGTGAGCGGCACTGCCCATTTCAGAGTGTGCATATTCCACTGATGCAGGGGTGACAGGAGTGCTCTTTAAGTACACTCTACATTTTGATTTGTCCTTCAGTTTAAGTGCCAGGACAAATTATACAGTACACGCAAAAAATGATGATTACAAAGTTAGATGCTTCTTCTTCCACTTCTTTTTTTATAATCTAGACTCAGCAGATTGGCCTTTTTTTAACAAAACCTTCATAAATACTTGGCATTAACTCACAAAATGCCATTGCACTTTAGGACAAAGGTTTGTGTTAAACCCCTAACTTCTAATTTCAGAACTGAGAGTTGCTAACCCCCCCAGAGGAATTCATTCAAATAATTCCTGCTGGTCTTTCGTCTCAGCGTTTGAGCATAACCTTGATGGAAGAGACTCCACTGTCATGTCTGTAATGACTCTGCTGCCAGCAGGTGATTAACTGGGCATTATGGAATAAAGTCTGGCTTGGTAATAGAAAAGCCCTGGACGCTGCTCACTAATTAACATGCAGTGTTTCTGAGCTCGAGCACAGCCATGATTAGCTTTCCTTAGCTTCTCATTAGCACTGAAAGACACAGGGTGACTATCTGTGGCTCACTCCAGAGTTCAGAATCAAACCTTTTAAACTCACAAGGCTTTAAATATAGATTTAGGCCCTTTTTAACTTTTTTGAGAAATGACAGTTGTACACAGAAAATAACTTGCAATATCTCTCGTGATCTGTTAGCACTTTGAGTAGAGGCTGTAAATGACCCTCAGCTACTACCACACCAGGTTTTAACTTGGTGTCTGTATTGTCGCTAAGCTGTGACAGCCATCTTGAATTGGGTTGACTCTAAAGGTTAATCTTTTGTAGATGTATAGCCAGTAGCCATTTTCTGAGTTTCACCAAAATCCATACAGTGGTTTATGAGATATTTTGCTAACAGACAATCAGAGTTGACTCAATTAGTTCTTGCCCAGGTTTTAAGCAAAAAATGTTGCACAATGTTAAGTGCTCAAAACATGTGTTGAGAAGGATACTCCACTACTACTACACCAAATTTTAGCGTACTACAGGTAGTCCCTGACTTACGAGCGAGTTCCGTACCTACGGGCCGCTTGTATGACGAAAATTCGTAAGTAGGATCACAAAAAAAAAAAAAAATCTAATAAATGAATACATGTACAGTACTGTACAGTCACCAAGCACTTAGCCTATCCTAACACAGTTTTTAAAGATGAAGGAGTGAGTTGAATTGTCTACCTTTCACATAAAGGGAGCTAGCTGTCCTCATCTGCTCACAGAGACTCATGTTCGTGCTGCTGTGGTTCGGCATATTGTTTCTGTACTATTAGCGCAGGGGTGTCAAACTCATTTTGATCTGGGGGCCGCATACAGCTTAATCTGATCTCAAGGGGGCCAGACCAGTAAACTCATTCCAAAATGGGTGGCTCTAAAACAATCATTTGTAGTAAACTCATTCCAAAATTACATAGAACGAACAGTAAGTCCACTTTTTTCTTTGTATTAGTGCAAAGAAGAAATAAATGATAAAAATCTTTACATTCAATTAATTGTCCTTTTACACTTTTACTCAGTTGACTAAATATTCTTATATGTTCACGGAGGTGAACATATAAGAAGAAGTTTATTTTCCTTGAAAAATCCGACACTCTGTGTCCACTTTTCTCTTTTTTGACAAGGATATTCCGCTGATGAGGTATATCACAGCGGATATACTAGCTCCCTAGTATAGGGAGCTAGCGGATATACTAGCTCCCTTTCACATAAAGGGAGCTAGCTCCCTTTATGTGAATGGAGCCTGCAGGGAGGAGGGAGACAATTCAACTCACTCCTTCATCTTTAAAACCCCGTGTTAGGATAGGCTAAGTGCTTGGTGACTGTACAGTACTGTACATTTATCTATTTATTAAAAATATACTGTACAGTATATATACAGTATTTATTATTTATTTATTTATAAATAGATAAATGTACAGTACAGTACTGTACAGTCACCAAGCACTTAGCCTATCCTAACACAGTTAAGGAGTCAGTTGAATTGTCTCCCTCCTCCCCAGCAGGCTCCGACTTGTTTATGGATTTTCCCCCCATGTTTTTAGACCAATTTTTGGCTCAGATATGACCGTTTTTCCATTTTGGCAAAAATGGTGCAGTACCACTTTCGGCTGCTAGGGTACACCAACTGTTCCCACCTCATGTGTCCGACGAGAGCCTCCAATGGACGGACTCAGTCCCCTGCTCTGGAGATATGAACTAGCTACTTCGCTGTTAGCTCAGTGTTTGTTAGCAAAATAGGTCAAGAACCACAGGACAGATTTTGATCAAACTTACAGAACGTAATCACTAGATGGATATTTACAACTGATTAGCTTTATGAGATGTTTGAGATAAAATTCGATGTTTTATAGACGTAAATGTGTCGCGGTTAGCTTAGTTGATTTTTCCTTGTACGTTTGAGCAAATAGCTCATAAACCACACAGCAGATTTTTTTTCAAACTTACAGAAAGTAATCACTAGATGTACATTTACAAACTGTTAGCTGTTGGAGTTATTTGAGATAAAATTCAATGTTTTATAGACGTAAATGTGTCGCGGTTAGCTTTGTTGTTTTTCCTTGTACTTTTTCAAAGCGAAAATTTTTAAATCCAGCAGATTTGACCATTACGTGAATTTATTAAGGAACGGTTAAGCTAAGACACATGTTTGCTATAATGTTGTTTGCTATAATGTTCAGCAGACAAATAATTGTTTTTACCGTGTTAATCTTGTGAAAAGTCCTTCCGTGCATGCTTCTGTGGTCGTCATTTTCAGCAGGGCAAATGACGCGCTGACGCGTCGCGTAGCGGTGACGCATAATAGATGCGACTTATATAAAGGTGCGACCTGTTTATGGATTTTTCCGATTTATTGACAATAATTGGACAAAGCGACTTATATAAAGGTGCAACCTATAGTCTAGAAAATACTGTAAGCGCATGTGCACACAGACACAATATTGCTCCACTTCTCTTTGAGTGGCGAGCAGTAAAATTGTATTTGGGATGCCAAGTATAATAGCGAAGGAAAAAAAAAACAGAGCTCAACTAAGGAGTATTAAATTCTAAATCCGTTGCTCGGTTTTTCCACTACGAGTAAACTCTCCCCTTGTTAAAATTCCTGTTGGCCCACTGGTGAGCAGCACCATGCTGTCATTTTCCAGTGGCCTCTCCAGCCAGGCCCTGCTGCGCTCATCTAATGGCATTAGTGCACGAGCGGAGCCGTAACCTCGGTTTTACCATCCAGTTTCTCGTCCTTTTTAACTCTTAATGAAAACGTTGGGTGGAAATTCACGGCTCTGCTAATCTGGCTCAGGTAGGTCAATTTCGTTAGCGGGTTGTGCATTGACACCGGGTGTTTAACGGCCTCGGCTCCCGGCAGCTACTTGTTTATTCTCTCTGGGTTTTCTCAGCAGCTGTCAGTCGCCTTTACTGTCCAGCCTGCGCCCGCTCTCTAACCTTGTTTGCATCCAGTCGGCGTTAATGGATTGCGACAAAAAAAAAACGGCTCTTGCGAGCACTCGTTATACAGTAAACGCGCAGACGACGACTCATATTTTAGAGCAGCCATAAACAATCCATTTGCATTTAGATGAGGAATGGCGAACATAAACTTGGACTCTGGGAAAGGGGGAGGCGGTGAAAGCACGCCTGCAATGAGTCGATCGTTTTACAAAACACCGCGATGATGATTAAGTGCAACAATGTGAGTCTGATTCAGATGGTTTTGTTTATCTGATGGTTGCGGAGGAAACGCCGACAGTACAGATGATGCCGTCTTCTCCGGTGTCCTTCAGGTGCTGAACGAGGCTGTCGGGGCCATGATGTACCACACCATCACCCTGACCAGAGAGGACCTGGAGAAGTTCAAGGCGCTGCGCATCATCATTCGCATCGGCAGCGGCTACGACAACATCGACATCAAGGCCGCCGGAGAGCTCGGTGAGGTTGCACACAAGAGAGGTGGATCGGAGGCCGGGGTTGTTCGGTGATCATATGCCACGAATAATGAATAAGACGGTTCATATCAGCCCGGGATGAGAAGAGTTAAATAATAAAACAGACATGATGCATTATGGATAAAAATGGGGGCACCTGTGCAGCGGGGCCAAACCAAACTCTGCGGGCTTTATTAACTCATCACAAACAACATATGGAGTGGAAATGATTTATTATCTGTAAACATGAGAGGTTGTGGGAACGGATTGCACATTCAGAGCAGATGCTCCAACTCGTACGGAAGTCTTCCTCGTGTTCCCACAGCATATGTTTGGTACGAGAGCGGGATTTAGTGTGACATCGTAATTACTGTCGCCATTACATTTCATCACGCTGAAATGGATTTTGTATGGAAATCCTGATGTTTTTTTAACAGATCAGTGGGGTTTTATTCTAAACATGTTGAAGAAACAGCTGTATATTACAAGATGTCATTTCAGCTCGTGTTTTTTTTATATAATTTTTTTATGCCGTTTTCCCTTTCCAGGCATCGCAGTGTGCAATATTCCCTCAGCAGCGGTGGAGGAAACAGCAGACTCGACACTTTGTCACGTTCTTAACTTGTACCGGCGAAACACCTGGCTGTACCAGGCTCTCCGGGAGGGCACGCGGGTCCAGAGCGTGGAGCAGATCCGGGAGGTGGCGTCCGGGGCAGCCAGGATCCGAGGAGAGACGCTCGGCCTCATTGGGTTCGGTGAGAAGCTTGTGAAGACTGATCTGAAAGTGGCGATTTTCGCAGTCGGGGTTAGCGCCCTGAATTTACCGTATTTTCCGGAATATAGGTTGCACCGGAATATAGGTCGCATTGTCCAATAATTGCCAAAGAATTGGAAAAATCCATATACAGTATAGGTCGCACCTGAATATAGGTCGCACCTACGTCAAAATGTGGACCGTGTTTAGCTCTGCTGCAAATGTCTCTTCCACAGGAGCGCACAGCAAGGCTTTTAAGAAGATTAACACTTAAAAACAATTATTTGTTTGATAAAAATTATAGCAAATATGTGTCTGAGCTGAACTTTTCTTTAATAAATGAATAATTTTAGCAGGATAAACACCTAAAAATATATATTTGTTAGCTGACATTATTGTAAGAGTGTGTCTCAGTTTAATTTTTGTTAATAAATGATTACAAATCAGCTTGTTTTATAAAAAGCCATAAATAGGTCGCACCTGAATATAGGTCGCAGGGCATGCAAAAATGATAAAAAGCTGCGACCTATATTCCGGAAAATACGGTACCTGGGAACAGTTTTAACTCGAAAATCTGTGAAGACAGCTGCTGCTCCAAATGTCAACATAACGTTGTAATAATCTAAACTTTAAAAAGCCTACATTTTGATGTTTCAAGTTCAAGTATTTTTATTGTTGATGCATCTCATGTGGTACATGAGGTGGAACAAGTTGTGTACACAGGATCCCAGTTACACCCAAAAATAGCAAAATATAAAAGTATAAAAAGTAACCAGGCGTTCAATACAGGATCAACTGGACTTTATTTGTTGCAGAAAACGTTTTGACTTCTGTCCAGAAGTCTTTTTCAATTCTGAATGAATGAAAACTGTGAGAACGAGAAGTTTTATACAAGCCACGCACCAACATATGAAATTAGAAACTGAAATAACACCACAAAATACCTAACATGCCCATTCTATTTAAATTGACAAAACAAAACAACACATCACACCTGGGGGTTTGTAACACATACATGTAAATTGAAAGATCACACCATCCAAGCCATTGGTTCAGATATGTGGATGATACCTGTGTCAAAATCCAAGCCAGGGAGGTGGAAGCGTTCACCAGACACATTAACTCTGTTGATAACAACATCAAGTTCACCAGAGAGGATGCTAACGACAATAAGCTGCCTTTTTTGGACTGTTTGGTGCATATGGAGGGAGATGACAGTCTCAACATTGAAGTTTACAGAAAACCAACCCACACAGACCAATATCTCCTGTTTGACTCTCACCATCCACTGGAGCACAAACTTTCTGTCATCAGAACTTTACAGCATCGGGCAGAACACATCCCCACAAGGACAGAAGGGAAGGAAAAGGAACAGAAACACATCAACAAATCTCTGCAAACATGTGGATATCCCAACTGGGCTTTTGTCAAGTCAGCAAGGAAATCTGTTAAACACAATAATGAACAGAAAAAGTCTAACAGACGGAAAAACATTGTCATTCCTTATGTTGCTGGAGTCTCAGAGAATTTCAGAAGGATTTTCAACAAACACAACATCCCAGTACATTTCAAACCTAGCAGGACTCTCAGACAGAGGTTGGTCCACCCTAAAGACCAAACCCCCACACACAAACAGAGTGGTGTGGTTTATGCAGTCCAGTGCAGCGAAGTCTGCTCAGACCGTTACATCGGAGAAACGAAGCAACCTATCCACAAAAGAATGTCTCAACATAGGAGAGCTACCTCCTCTGGACAAAACTCAGCTGTTCACCTCCACCTCACGGACAAGGGTCACTCATTTGAGGACCAGAATGTTCAAATTTTGGACCGAGAGCACAGATGGTTTGAGAGGGGGGTGAAGGAAGCTTTGTATGTTAAGAGAGAAAAACCTTCTCTTAACAGAGGAGGAGGTCTGAGATTTCAACTTTCTAAGACTTATAACTCAGTTTTGGATTTGATTCCGAAACGTTTTACACTGGATGGGAGCAGGGATGTCTTGTCTGTAAATTAGACTAACAAAGTTTCTCTGAGTAGCCTCTGTTGTTGTTTGGGAGGTGTTTTTTGTCAATTTACATACAGTTTGTGTCTTCTACCAGAGACCTCAAGGGAACCTCCTACTGTTAAGGTGTGATCTTTCAATTTACATGTATGTGTTACAAACCCCCAGGTGTGATGTGTTGTTTTGTTTTGTCAATTTAAATAGAATGGGCATGTTAGGTATTTTGTGGTGTTATTTCAGTTTCCAATTTCATATGTTGGTGCGTGGCTTGTATAAAACTTCTCGTTCTCACAGCTTTCATTCATTCAGAATTGAAAAAGACTTCTGGACAGAAGTCGAAACGTTTTCTGCAACAAATAAAGTCCAGTTGATCCTGTATTGAACGCCTTTTTTGATTTTATCATGTCCTGGACGACTGAGAATCTTCACCAGTATAAAAAGAAACAGTAAATAAGGATCCAAGATATACGCTAAACACTAATGATGCTATTGTATGTGTTTGTAATTGTATAAGAAGTGTAAGGAGAATATCATCTTGAAGCTACTGCCTGTGGCTCATTATGGTCACCACGGTAGCCACACCTGTGTCTCTCACTCCCTGGCTGCAAACTTAGGAGAGACAGATGGAACAGACTGAAATGTAGGCCTCAAATAAACAGCCACTGTGCATAAACTAGAGACTGGATATTAAAAAGAATTGAACTAGGCCCGTCGCAATAAAAAATAAATCGATTAATCGCAAGATTAATGAAAATGATCAACCTCATTTTCATTTATTGGCTTTATCGTTTCTTCGTGTCTCTTTCTACTGATGACACTGGATGACAAAAAGCTCAACTCCGGTGCTCTTCACTGATCCCTCTCTTTCTCTTTTCTCTTTCAAATCTGTTTTAACCATCCAAAATCGCATTTCTGGATCGTTAAAGGCAGCTAAGCTGAGAAGTTAAGCTACGAGCTAAGCTAACAGGCCGACCTTGGGAAAAAACCTCCGTCTTGTCGAACTCCAAAATCCATGGTCGAAACCCGTGCCTTTGTTTAAAAAGTTTTTCCTCTGCATAAAGAAGCTGAGAACTTGTTCGCTGATTTATTTGAATTTTTATTAAAAGCTTTGTGTGAAAATTGCTACGATAAAGAGCTCAAACCACAACGAGCATCCGCCATTTTGAGAACCAAAGAGAGACTGTCCATGTCACATCAAGGGGCCTCCCTCCCATTTTTCTTAAAGAGACACGCTGCTCGCTTCCTCACTATCCATCCTTCGATTCAAACAGTCTTTACTGCCATCCAGTGGTCAAAAAAGGTACTATATACAAAACAAATTAAACAACAATAATTACTAATTATTGTCAAATTTCAAACAATATTTATTGCAATGTTTATCGCAATAATTTGTGAGACGGTTAATTGCCCAGCAAAATTTGTTATCATAAGCGGCAAAAGATATTGATGACCATGCATGTGAAATTTTTACTTATCCAAAGTGTTTTATTTTGGATACATATTTGAACAATTTTAAATACACTGAAGTCTCTGGAAGCTTGGTTATGCAGAAAACTGGGAGAACAAAATATATGTTAAGATAAGACAACATAAGATAAGATAAGATAAGATAGAACTTTATTGATCCTGCAGGAAATTGTTTTGCCAGAGTTTCAGCACAAACATACGCAAGGAATCACACAAGATATAAAAATAACAGTTTTAAATAATAACAGAATATAAAATAGCAATAATTAAGGTCTAAAACAGGTCAGGTGCAGACAGAAACATTAAAGTGTTTATTGAGGTGCAGGATTAATTTTATTGTCCTATGTGGAGAAAAGGGGAGGAGTTGAAAGGTTTGATAGCCACAGGGAGGAAGGACTTCCTGTGGAGCACCTCGGTGGCACCCAAGACAGGGATGTATCAAAATAAGTTGTGGGAGTAAAATGTTTGTTAGCAAATTATTAGACTTTTCAAAAGTTGATGTGACATCATTAGCTGTCTGATGAAAAATTTCATAGGAAAATCTACAAAAATCCTAAAATTTTAATTGTGATTGTGTAAAAAGCATACAAGATACCAATGTGCAATTTCAGTCATGTTAACCTCTATCGTTTTGTGACTTGTTTAAGCTTTGAATGTTGTTTCTACTGTGAAGAATGCCTGAACTACAGCGTTCAAAGAGGGTGGGGTTTGCTCATTCCTTTTGCCAAAACCCCATGGATTGTCAGTGGGGTTTTTGTCAACGCTGTACGATGCACTGCTATTAAAAATCCAAATTGAGCCACATGTGTGATGCTTACTTTGCACATTTTCTTTGAAAGCTGTGAACAAGATACAGTGCAACATATTTTAACAAATAGTAATACGTTATTAACTGAGTCTGAACCTACTGTCTGTTAAATTTATGATAATCCAGGGTAGCTTAAATCATTTTTTACACCTTTTTACCTAAAATGTTTAGTGCCTGTGGATTTTTAAAGGGTGACTGGGTAGTAAATTGTCTTCTGCTGTTTAATAAAAATAGTGCAAAAGACTACCACGCTAGCAAAACTAAAAATCAAAGTCAAGTCAAAGTCAACTTTATTGTCAAAACTGCTATATGTACAGGACGTACACAGGATTGAAAATGCATTTCTCTCAGTCCCTTCAGTGCAACAGTAACCATTTAAACACTAAAACATTTAATAAACATAAGCATAAAATGAAATAATAAAAGTGTAATACTGTCCTGAGTTCTTGCATAGTAGTATAAAAGTATAAAAAGATACACCAACACTAAAACATTTAATAAACATAAGCATAAAATGAAATAATAAAAATGTAATACTGTCCTGAGTTTTTGCATAGTAGTATGAATAGTTTTAGTGATTGATCACAGTATTTAATAATGACACTTGACTGAGCCACAGTTTTAATTCATGAAGTAGATCGGCTTAATTAATCATCCACTTGAGGGTTCCTGCTTGGCCGTTCATAGACATACATCTGGTGAATTATTGCAAAATGAAGCTAAACGTCAACAAAAGCAAAATAACTGGTGCTTTACTATTAAAGCACCAGTTAGCAGATTTACTTTGTTTAATTTTGTGGGTCCAAAATAAGCATAATTCAAGCTCACAGAAGGATTTTACAAATATCTGGAGAGATTTTAAAGCCGCAAGTTTAGTAATCCATGAACAGAGTCAGTAACTTTTCTCTTTTCTTTCCTCCGTAGGACGCACAGGTCAGGCGGTTGCCATGCGGGCCAAGGCGTTTGGCTTCAACGTGATCTTCTACGACCCCTACCTCCAGGACGGCTTGGAGCGTTCGCTCGGGGTTCTGAGGGTCTACACGCTTCAGGATCTGCTCTACCAGAGCGACTGTGTCTCCCTGCACTGCAATCTGAACGAGCACAACCACCACCTCATCAACGACTTCACCATCAAACAGGTGGAGCATTATAAGTGCATCGTGTGATCGGCAGCAGATTTAGCCACTTCTGACAGTTTTTGATACTGTTACTTGCAAATACAAGCTTACTCACATAAACTACCTCTAATGAACATCATGAGCGTGCAAAGTGGCACAGGTACATACGGGGGTGGATATAATACAACGTTTGTGTAATTTTAGAACTTTTAGGTCAGAGTAACCCAAACGTTGCCCAAGGGTGTGTGGGTGTGGGATCAAAGCAAGCTGTTCTGCATACTCTTCACTAAAAATAAGTCAAGTGAGGAGGTTCTCTGGTTGAACAAATATGAATCTTACAAGAGCTTCTTATCTAATTGCAAGTAATAATAATAATAATAATTAATTCAATTTATAACGCACTTTTCATTACTGAAAATCTCAAAGTGCTACACATATATTGAATGCTACACACATTCATAAACCGGTGGCGGCAGACTACCATGCAAGGTGCTTTCCAGTCCTACCGGGAGCAACTCAGGGTTAAAGCTCCACTGACATCATCTTTCAAGTGAATGCAAAACATTTGTTTGTAGTTATGAACGAGTTATCTTGTTCTGAGTATTGCCCCATGCTTAATATAGTTCAAGTTCAAGTTCACTTTATTAGGTCCCCAAGGGGCGATTCATCTACAACAGGTAGAGGTGGTGAGACGGCCAGCACATTCATACAGCTATAATATAAAACAGAATAAAAAGTACCATCAAAACAAAATACATAAAAACATTACTAAAAAGGTACAACATAATAAAAGCAAACTATTCATCCTTAAAAACATGAAGTTCGATTTCCAAGATAAAAAATATGTAAAAGGAGATAAGTCTTTAAACCTAGTTTTTAAGTTTTTATAAGATGGTAACAAAGCAGTCAGTTTCAAAGGCAAACAATAGGTCACAGCTGTCAGGCCAAACATAAAGAAACAGTTGCTAATATACAAGTTTTGCACTTGAATCCTAAATCCAGATTACTGTATTTAAACCAAGAAATTTGCCCTTTTAGTATTTTTGTGGTCACTGCTGCCACCTGGAGGGCATAAACTGTACTGCAATTTTTGATTATCTAAAGTTCGACAACTACTGTACTTGACTTTGTTTTACTACCGTAGTTGTGCTTTTATAGGTGAATGTTTAAGTAAACGCAGTTTATGTTTACCTAAGTTAACATATATGTTCTTCTAATATAAATGTGTAGAGATGAAGGGACAGGTGTCATTTGAGTTTCCTTTATCAAGTGCTTTAAGACTGACACATCTTTGTGGCGTTTTGCAATAGTGATCCATTTAAAGTACATTTCTGTTCTTGTGTTGAGATTAGATGCGGCAAGGTGCTTTTCTGGTGAACACTGCACGGGGGGGTCTGGTGGATGAAAAAGCCTTGGCTCAGGCCTTGAGAGAAGGTAGAATACGAGGCGCTGCCATGGACGTCCACGAGTCGGAGCCTTTCAGGTGCCTTCATCGTCATGTATCGACAAAATGAAAAACACCTGCTTTAGCTTTTTATTATGTTGCATAACTGATTTTTTTTTTTTTTTTCAACGCTAAACAGTTTTTCCCAGGGTCCCCTTAAAGACGCCCCTAACTTGATCTGCACCCCCCACACCGCTTGGTACAGCGAGCAGGCGTCGCTGGAGATGAGAGAGGCAGCTGCCACAGAAATTCGCAGAGCCATCACTGGTACCTATATGTCTTTGAGCTTTCTCGCTGTCATACTTTTTGTTTTTGTGTTTATGTCTTCGCTTACAGAAGTTGTTTCCCCGGAACAGGTCGAATCCCTGACAGCCTGCGAAACTGTGTCAATAAAGAGTTCTTTGTAACTACAGCCCCCTGGGGAATGATGGAGCAGCAGACTCAAGTTCACCCTGAAATCAACGGTGCAGCGTACAGGTAGATTTATTCAGACTGAGCATCATGCGGCGCGAGCGTGTGTCATCTCAGCACATGCTAGTGAGGTTTATCACTTAAGGAGGGGTGGATTTGACTATTTTCCCGTGTGCTTAAACGTTAAACCTTGCTCTTTTGTTGGATAAAGTGTACCTAGAAACTGGCCCAAATGAATTGATCCCATGTTAAAGTTTAGCCTCTTCATTTCTCAGACGATATATTGTTTCAACCGGACTGAACTGCTTTTCTCACACAGCCGAGTGAACCAAACCATGGTACAGGCCATAGCAACGGGGGGGATGCAGGACAAATTATATACCTAATTCTCAAAGCAGGTAAATGAATTCTACCAGTGCTGGTGGAAATGAAACAAAACAAAAAGATCATTCCTGATTAAAGCAAACCCAGATGAGTTTTGTAGTTCCTATTCAGCGTAGCCTCTATTACCCATCATTCCTTTAGCTTCCTCTTTCCCCTCCCTGAACAGAATCTGATACACAGCACGTGGGCTCAGTCTGTTTGACTACCGGTAGTTTTTTTTTAAAATTTTGTCACACAGTTATATTTCACACACTGGACATTAAAAAATATAGTAAGTTGCTTTGCCCCACGACATTTATGTGGCAACGAGAAGTTTTGCAACTGCGAGGATTAAAGATGGGAACAGACATGATGAGTGGGAGCCTTAATTTACTGTGAAAAGATTCACATTTGGAAATATTTGTACAAATTACAAGTAGCGAAAATACAGTACTGTGTTAATTTTGCACCTTTTATGCAAGTAAACCAAAAATGTTAGGAGAAAAGAATTGATTACAACAAAAACATATTGAAAGAAAAAGTCCTTTTTTTTTACTTTAAAACTATTTTACATCGGTATAAAAACATTTAGGCTCAAATATCCTGATGCATGCTCAATAATCCAGGAAGAAAAATCTAAAAAAAAAAAAAGTTAAGTCTGGTCCTCTGGACATTCAAAACAAAAAGAAAAAAGAAAAAGGCTCAAAGTCAACTTTAAAATTTGCTTCTTCTTTTTTTAGGATAATTTATGTTATTACTTCACTTGTTTACAAGTTGTAGGATTTTTTGTTTTTGTTTTCTTGAGGCCAGTAATGATGGGAAAGTTTCTGAGCAATAACTTTATTACTATTTTGTTCAAATTAGCTAAAATAATCACATCACACACGTTTTTAGTTTTGTATTTCAAATTCTTACAGTATTTGCCATAATGAAGTAACTCAAAACAAACCGCCTGACGTGTTTGAGAGTCCTGGAACACTTTTCCTTCTTGTGCTTTGTTCACCCAAACTTTTACTGTTTTTAATGCTCATTTGAAAACGATAATAATTTGGGAGAATCTCTTATTGATTTATTGTTTACCCAAGTTCTCAAAATGTGGATTTCAAAGCTCGAGCAAACTTGTTTTTATATAGTTTGGGTGAATGACCTCTCTACTCCCAGCCGAACCCTGTTTAGAACCCCTAACATCCGTAGTTGTTGCTGTTTTTAGACACTTTCAACACCATATGTCATTAGCGAACACAAATCTTTAACATTTTGCTTGTTTTTTTTAATTGTGCATAGCTATTTTTCAGTTTAATTCAAAAACATTCAGCTCAAACCGTCTTTTCAGTTCAGTGTATTTTCGGATCAGTTCATTCATATTTGACAAAACGACGTGTTGATCACTCCCTGTTCTTCTGCAGATTCCCTCCTGGTGTGATGGGGATCGCCCCTGGTGGGCTTGCTGGACCTATGGAGGGGTTGGTGCCCGGGGGGGTGCCCATCGCCCACACCCTACCCCTGGGCACCCATCCGTCACAGGCCACCTCCCCAAACCAACCGTCCAAACACGGCGACCCCATGAGGGAGCACATGACTGAGCCGTGAAGGACTGCTGCTGCAGCCGGTGACGTGGAATCAGTGTCAACTAAGGAACCAACCGAGTCAAACCATCCAACCACAAGCTTGACTTCAGCCATCTGGACCTACCAGCAAACTGCCGGACAGGCAATACTTCACACGCTTTTGTTTTTGTATGAAACCACAAAGCCTGAGTGAGGACAGTGGACGATGGGACACGCCTGATGGGACTGACCATCAAACTCAAGCGCAAAAAGAGCCGAAACGTCTCCTCCAGTTATATTAGTTTTTGCCATTTACTAAACTTAAGTGATGTTTTTGTTTATATCTTTATCTTCTCATATATCACGTAGAGCTGATTTCATCTGCCCGGTGACTGGAAAAGGAGCCAGACGCTCCTCCCACTGCGCGTCATCAGACGTGTCTTCAGGGTGAACAGATTCTGGTGACAAGCGGCCAAAAGGGTGCAGCAAGAGCATTTTGATGCGTTTGGTGGGTACCCGGCATAAAGTAGGCCATATTTGGGAAAATAAACCGTCCATCATTAAACAGAGGTGGAGGCCTCCGGCTTCAACTGTCCCCCTCTTACAATGCTGTTATTGCTAGTATCACTCAGCTCCTTGTGAATAGCAAACAACCATCAGGGAGCTAACAATCCATCGTTAGGCTGATGGTCCTCCTTAATTATGTGAGCAGCTGGTTTCAGCTGTCATCAGCCAACTGGTTGATACGCTGTGAGAGGGTGCTATTTATAAGACTGAGCTGAATACAGCACCTCAGACTGAAGAAGTATTTTGGATGAAAAATGAAATGTTTCTACAATTTTATTTGTTTTGTTTTGTTTTTGAATGTCCAGATGACCATAATTAACTTTTTTAGATTAGCTACAGAATCTTTATTTTTTAAATAACACAGTTTAGTTCATGAAGACAAACCTGGAAAAAACTGCAGGAATTGTTGCATATTTGTGCCTCTACAACAAACAATAATAATGCTACATTTGTGGAGGAAAGGCTGCAACGGCAGAGCTTTTAAAAAGATCTATATCTCCTGTCCACATTGATCCACTAGAAACAAAATTTAAAAACATCTCTGGTTTGAAAAGTGTTTTTAAAGAATGGTTTTCTCCCCAAAAACATTTACTTGTATGTTGACCAAAGGTGCAAATGCAGCAGAAAACCCTCTTTTAAAAAAATATCCCAAGTAGACTGTCTGAATCCAGAAAGACAACACATTTTTTTAGTTTTTATTCTGTTAGACATTCCTTCTATCCTAAATGTTTTTGAGCTTTAATATAACCTTATGGGAAAGTGGGCAGCTGATGAGTAGTGACCAGTTTTCGTGTGTTCTAGTGTGTGTGTCTGCACGCCAGATATTGATCTTCTGACTGTGCTTCCATTCCTGTAGTCTGCTGCCAAAGTTCCTGTGTTGCCTGCCGACACGACATGTTACATGATCTGCTCCACTGTTAAGACAAACACAACACACTAATGCATCTGTGGGGATTCCACCAAGCCCTTAGAGGACGGAGGTAAAATAAACATTTTTACACAAGTTTTCTTGTAAACACAAGATACCTATGGATGTTTTTTTCTAGTGCACACGAGCCACTTTTTTTTCTTACTAAAATACCCTTAGGGATTCTTATGTTTTCTATAGATGCCTTTCCTATGGTGGCCCTAAGGTGTAAATGAACAACATTTGAATAAACGGAATTGCATTGTTGAATAGGAAGTTTTTTTTTTTTCAAACGTTATTAACAGCATAAAAACGTCCTGTTTTTCTTAATGTAATTCCGTTCTTTCAAATATAATTCTGTTTTTTTTTTTCAAACGTCATCTGTTTTTTTCTAATGTGATTTAATTTTTTTCAAATGTAATTCTGTTTTTTTCTAATGTGATTCAGACCACTTCTGCTTTGGCTTAAACTAATTCCATTTTTTCAAATGTAATTCCATTTTTTCAAACGTAATTCCATTTTTTCAAACGTAATTCCATTTTTTTCAAATGTAATTACGTTCTTTCTAATGTAGTTCCAATTTTTCAAATGTCATTTTTTTTTTTGTAATTCATTTTTTTCAAATGTAATTTTGTTTAATTTTATTGTAATTCAGTTTTTTCTAATGTAATTCCATTTTTACAAACGTTGTTGGGATTTTGTTGTTTTTTTGTGTGTTTTTTTTTTTCAAATGTTTTTCATTTATACCATAGGGCCACAGTACTTTCCTCTACGTTTTGCACCAGTTCATTAACTTATATTTGTTAAATTTGTGGTTTTATTCTAGTCATTTCTCCCACGATAAAGTTTACTGTGAAAACTTTAGAAAGAGTCGCTTGGCTCGTATAAATTTGGGATTACTGCCTTAAGGTGTGAACAAAGAGGAGGACACCGTCAGGAGAAAAGAGATCAGGTAAAGTGGACAATGCAATTACTGTTTTATGACGCCTCGCTGTAGCGATCAATGAGGGAGATAATAATCTGACAGGAACTTGTCTTACCGCAGAACAGTGGTGGCTTGTATCAAGCAAGGGAAAGCATCCTATTGGCTACATGCTCTCCATCTCTACTTCAGATTTTTTACTTAATAGGATTTGTGGTGTTTCTCGTCCTAGTCTCTGGCTGTAATTGACAAATCTTTGTTCTGGCATTGAGTTAGTAAAAAAAAAACTTTATTTGTCCTCACTCACGATGGCAACCATAAACAGTAAGGTTTGCTTGCCAATCACAATATCATGGAAGTGTGTGTCTGTGTCCCCAGAGCTGTGACAGATCACATTGGAGAATATGTTTAGACACAAGTTATGTACAGATTTATACATTTGTGTGTGGCGGTGCACATTAGTAAGGAGGGGCTGAAGCTACTCTACATTTGACAAATGAAGCTGAAGAGTGGGGGAAAAAAGGGCACCTGGGAAAATGATTTTTAAAAAGGCTTGGTAGTATAGGACCAAGAATTTTATTGGCATTTGTTTTATTATAGAAGCTTTAAGTTTTAGAGACGGAGCATTGGTTTAAATAATGATTAGGTATTGAAAAAGTGAATTATGGTTTACTTACATGAGTCTTAGGCAGTGGTTAATTTCAGCCAGATACTGCTTAAACAAGATCCGGGAACTCTCATTTTGACTGTGCAGATCCGGCGACTTAAATCTCTGCCCCTAAAAGTCCAAAGTCATTGCACATTTTTATTTAGATTTTTTATTAAAGATACAATGAGAAGAGAAGTTGCCCATTCTGTGGAGTGGATGTTCCAGCCGCACCACGCTCCTGCCAGCAGAGACGCGGATTGCATGTCCCGCGCGGAGCATCTTCATCCACCTTCAGCTGTGTGCTATGGTTGTTTTACGCACAGAGTCTCCAGACAGCTCTGCAGGACGCGCGCACAACTGCTGTGTTGAAACTCCTGCATAAATTACTGTGGTGCATAACATTTCAGACATAATAAATAAGCTTACAGTAAAAAATATATATACTGTAAGTGAAATGTTTGATGTGGATTAACATCTCGTATCAAAACAACAACACTAATTTGTCAAAATAACAGAGATCAAAATGTCAAAAAGACAGTCCAATTTATTTTCTAAAATAAATGGATGGATGGATTGTCCTTAACTGGTCAACAGATAATTACCATACCATACTATTTTATTTATAGAGCACTTAAAACAGCGACAAGGCCATCCAAAGTGCTGTACAAACAAACAAATAAAAGGCAACACATAGGCAACATACAACATAAAGTACAAAAAAAAACCAATAGAATATAGACATAAAACCATTGCATCGCATCGAATTGAAGCACCTGAAAGGCAGTGATTGGAGCAGAACAACGCACAGTACTGAATTCAGCAGAGTTCAGGTCGGACAGTGTGTGTGGGGGAGGGGAGTTTTAGGACGCTTGACAGAATCCAAGCTGCCTTCACTAAAATAGTAATTTCAATTCAACCTGTATTGATACACATTGTTAGTCTCATTGAGGTTCAAGGACTCATTTACAACTTAGATCTCTTTTTAATCAATTTAATCAAATGTTTAACTTGTTAAAACACACCAAATTGCAAGAAATGGCATCTCTTTTATGCCAAATTTTCCCAAGGACCCCCTCCCTCGCTCAATGAGACTAACCTGTATATATAAAGGTTGAATAGAATTGAACCTTGAATTTTGAAATGATGCCCTCCCCAACCTCTAAGATGTGTTTTTAATTGGAAACGCGACAAGCGGACAAGCGACAAGCGCATTGGAAACGCGACAAGCGGCGCGATAGGAAGCAGAAGCGGGGTAAACGTGGAGGTATCAGAGCTAGGCTAGCAGCTATCCCACACAAACCGGCGATCCCATCCATGGTTTTGGCTAACGTGCGCTCCTTGGACAATAAACTGGATTATATACGCCTGCTACGAACGACACAAAAGACTGTGAGAGACTGCTGTGTGTTTGTATTCACGGAAACGTGGCTCAACAACAACGTTCCGGACCATGCTGTTCAGCTAGGGCAGCTAACATGCTACAGAGCAGACCGAACCCTCGAGGGAGGTAAGACACGCGGAGGGGGGCTGTGTGTTTACATCAACAAAGCATGGTGCCTGGATGCTGCTGTGGTCCACAAACACTGCTCACCTTTAGTGGAGTTTATGACTATTAAATGCAGACCGTTTTATTTACCGAGGGAATTTACAGCTGTTATGATTGTTGCTGTATATATTCCTCCAAGCTCCAACAGCAAAGTTAGAAGTGAGGCACTGAATGAACTATATCTGCACATCAGTGAGCAGCAAACAGCCCATCCTGATGCTTTTCTCATCACGGCTGGTGATTTCAACCAAGCAGATTTAAAGAGTGTATTTCCAAAAACATACAGAAACATAAACTTTGCAACAAGAGGAAACAACACACTGGACCAAGTTTACACCACCATGAAAAATGCCTACAGAGCCCTCCCCCTCCCCCACATTGGTGCTTCTGACCATATCTGTGTTATGCTAAAGCCAGCATACAGGCCACTGGTGAA
This sequence comes from Garcialebias charrua, assembly GCA_038048925.1. NCBI lineage: Eukaryota > Metazoa > Chordata > Actinopteri > Cyprinodontiformes > Rivulidae > Garcialebias > Garcialebias charrua. The sequence continues at coordinate 13,267 of JBBPBX010010254.1, read as the reverse complement.
AGTCACAAAACCAGTCCGCAAGCAGATACGAGTGTGGCCAGAGGGGTCTTCAGAGGCACTCCAGGACTGTTTTGACACCACAGATTGGGGTATGTTCAAAGAAGCTGCTACCACAAACAACAACTTATGTCTCCAGGAGTACTCAGACACTGTATGTTCATACATCACCAAGTGCATTGATGATGTAACTAACCTCAAGACCATCACTGTTCGGGCTAATCAGAAGCCATGGCTGACAGCTGAGGTTTACAGACTCCTGAGAGCCAGGAATGCTGCCTTCAAAGCGGGAGATCAGGTGGGCCTGAGGGCAGCCAGAAAGAACCTGGATCTGGGCATCAGAAAGGCCAAGAAGCAGTATTCCAGGAAAATAGCTCACCGTTTCAAGGACAGCAAGGATACACGCAGTCTGTGGCAGGGAATACAGACCATCACAAACTACAAACCACCCCCCCAGACCTGTGACAGCTCAACCTCTACGCTGAATGAACTGAATGAGTTCTTTGCTCGGTTTGAGGCAAGTAACAGCACACCTGCACATAAACTCCCCCCTCTCCTGATGGCCAGGTGCTGGCGCTGTCCTCAGACAGCGTAAGGCGATCATTCATCAAGATTAACGCCCGGAAGGCCTCTGGTCCTGACAACATACCTGGTCGTGTGCTGAAGGACTGTGCAGGGGAACTCGCAGTGGTCTTCACGGACATCTTTAACATCTCACTGAGCCAGGCCATCGTCCCCACCTGTTTCAAAGCCACCACCATCATCCCTGTCCCAAAGAAGGCAACGCCCGCATGCCTCAATGACTATCGCCCAGTAGCACTCACCCCCATCCTGATGAAGTGCTTTGAACGGCTAGTCATGAAAAGCATCACATCTGTCCTCCCTGCCTCCCTGGATCCCTTCCAATTTGCATACCGACCTAATCGCTCAACCGACGATGCCATCTCCTCTGCCCTCCACACAGCTCTCACACATCTGGACACGAAGGACTCTTATGTTAGAATGCTGTTCATCGACTTCAGCTCGGCATTCAACACCATCATCCCCCAACAGCTCATCCATAAACTGGACAGTCTGGGGCTGAACACCTCAATGTGTAACTGGCTGCTAGACTTCCTGACCGGGAGACCACAGACAGTACGGATCGGGAGTAACACATCTAGCACCATCACATTGAACACAGGGGCCCCACAAGGATGTGTGCTGAGCCCCCTTCTATTCACCCTGCTAACACATGACTGCACACCATCGTACAGCTCCAACCACTTCATCAAGTTTGCGGATGACACAACAGTGGTAGGTCTCATCAGCAACAACGATGAGACGGACTACAGGAACGAGGTGAGCCGCTTGGCCTTGTGGTGCGGACACAACAATCTCACTCTCAACGTGGAGAAGACAAAGGAGATTGTCGTGGACTTCAGGAAGAGGGATGCACAACATGCCCCTCTGACCATCAACAGCACCGCAGTGGAGAGAGTGGACAGCACCAAGTTCCTGGGAGTGCACGTCTCGAAGGACCTGTCCTGGAGCAGGAACACTGCAGCACTGGCCAAGAAGGCTCACCAGCGCCTCTACTTTCTCCGCAAGCTGAAAAGGGCTGGAGCTTCAACCCCCATCATGTGCACCTTCTACAGGGGTGCCATAGAAAGTGTCCTGACCAGCTGCATCACGGTGTGGTTTGGTGCATGTACTGCATCATGCCGCAAGAGCCTCCAGCGCATCGTGAGAGCAGCTGAGAAGATCGTCGGCACCTCCTTGCCCTCACTGCAGGACTTACACAGCAAACGCCTCACTCGGAAAGCCCTCTGCATGGCAGGTGATCCCACACACCCACTACACAGCCGCTTTAGACTGCTGCCATCAGGGAGGAGACTGAGGAGTCTCCAGGCTCGAACCAGCAGACTGAGAGACAGCTCTGTTCATCAGGCAGTCAGAATGCTAAACACTCTGCCTGCTCTGCCTCCCCTCCCATTTGAACTGCCTTAACACAAAAAACTTTCTCACACATTACCACTCAACACAAAGTTTTTAACACTGGACCCTGTGTCATCAAACGGGTTATTCACTAAACTCTCGGTCATGTGCTCATTCAGTTTGCACTACTTCTCATATTTGCACTAATGTTTGTATTACATTACTGCCTATAGTCATACTACTGTTTACATTCACTGTTTACATTTATTAATACGGTTTACATTTATTACTACTGTTTTACATTTATTACTACTGTTTACATTTACACTACTTTTATATCTACACTACTGCTGATACATATACAGTATTCTCTGACTAGCCTTATCTAAGGATGCCAAATGTGCCTTATGTGCCTTACTGCATATGCCACTTTGCCTCTATACCAACATCAACTACCTCATACATATACTGTGTACATTAACTCATATGCTGCTGTGCCACTCTTTGCAAATGTCAATGCTAGAACCTTCAGTTTATTTTATAGATATACTTTTTATACTTTTTATACTACTATGAAAAAACTCAGGACAGTATTACACTTTTATTATTTCATTTTATGCTTATGTTCATTGGGTGTTTGGTGTTTTAGGGGTGTTTGGTGTTTCAGTGTTGGTGTAAATTTTCATACTTTTATACTACTATGAAAAAACTCAGGACAGTGTTACACTTTTACTATTTTATGCTTATGTTTATTAAATGTTTTAGTGTTTAGTGTTTAGATGGTTACTGTTGCACAGAGGAACTGAGAGAAACGCAATTTCAATCCTGTGTATGTCCTGTACATATTGCAGTTCTGACAATAAAGTTGACTTTGACTTTAATTATGAAGCTGGCATTGCGGAACCAAAGGAGTACAGAAAATGCTTTAAGCGCAACACATAAAACGTTTGTTGACCACCTCCAATTCTAAAATCTGGCTTACCCTTTCATATTATGGTCACTAAGGCACTGTTGTGTCTTTTCATTGCTAAGAGCTGTGATAGAGGTGGGTTGACTTTAATTCCCATGTCACTTTAGCCCATTCAGAAATCCCAGTAAAACAGCAAGAAGAAGTCTCAGGCAAGTGTCATAAAAACAGGCTAAGGATGTTCACAGAAATGTAAAAAAGACAAAGAAATAGAAAAAAAAATGTACAGTATGTGGCGAAGGTTGGGAGGACATGGACATGGGTACAAGCGACCCCTGTGACATGGAAGGAAGAAGAAGGTAAAGGTAATTGATCTACAAATGGATGGATGATGGTAATCTACTGCTGTGGTGATTATAATAGAAAACAGGTGGTTTGTAGATAGATGGAAATAAGGACAACCAATGACAAGATTGCAATAAAAAGAAGAAAACAAAGATAAAATTATTACAAAACTGAAATACCAAAACCAACAATGAACAATGACTCAATAACCAAATTGTGTATTTTAGAATACTGAACAAAGGTTAAAAATCTTCACAAACTGTGACCCAATATGTCTTTAAATGGCATTTCAGGGCTCCTTTAGCACAGTTATAAATTGCAGACTGCCCTCTGGAATTGGACAAAAACTGCAGTTAACCTTTTAAAGGCATTTCATAGTCCGTCCTACCCATCCATTCTTTAGCACCTGTTCAGGGTCTTATGGGGCTGATGCCTGCATGGATCTCCAGCTGACAATACATGAAAAGTAAAATTAATCTTGAACAGGTTGCCTGTCCATCATTGAACCACACAAGAGATTTGCAGTAAGTTGTCTATTTAAATACACCAATCATCTTGATGTGCATAATTTTGGAGTATTTATTTCAAACGGGGACAACAATGTTCTACATTAATGCAACCTCCTGTACAGTATGTTGGCCCTGTCACCAACTCAGACTTCTCAGAGCTAGTTTCTGGTCAGATGTGTAGAAATATGTTTTCTCTAAAGCTACCAATCCAAAAATTGCTCATTAAAATGCTACTTGTGTATTGGGAAAACATGTGTAGCCTACCATTATTGACACGGGGTCTTTCGTTTGAGCTAACAAAAGCTGCAAATATAACTACGTGTAAATCTGATTCAGACACAAATAAACAGCAGTGGAAATAAATGACAACATCTCAACTTTAGCCTGTACATTCTGCCTTGCCTTTCAAGATGACAGTTTGAGCTGATTTGCACACCTCTGACTCGGAAAGTACACAATTTGTATTCAGAAATGACAGCTTCAATGTCAACAAGTGCTTATTAGGAACACGGTGCATATCAGACAAGGGCATTACTGAGATCATGTCAGAGTAATCTGACACTTCACAGATGTGAACAAGGAGGGTTTGCATTTGTTTGAGTCATATAAAAGTGGCTTTGCAACACTATATGCGCATGCTACACCAGAAAATGAAACTAATTTTCTCCTTCATCAATAATACTCCTAAAGGCTGTGAATAGATTTTTATATTTCTCCAGTATTATATAGTCTGCAGCTCATCCACATCTTTGTCTTGGCTGTTGCATGCACAGCAGAGCATCTGCCTGGACTCCGGTTCTGGTTGACACCCACCGCCTCGCCTGCACCTTGTTCTCAATCACTAACAAGAGGCACTTCACCCATTGAGCCACCACACAACGCTCACTCATCCTAATGAAGCAGGACACAAACTCTTGCTTAAAATGAGTGCAAAAGAGAAAAACAAAAATACTGAGTGGTCCGATGTGAATCATACTATTTCACCCGCAAACCCCCCACCCTGCTTTAACCTTATCCTGGATCCACAAACAATGAAACACCAGGTAAACAGGCCATTCTCCTCATTATGAAACTGCTTTGTGTGTTTTTTGTGTCTAAAAAGCTGTTAACCAGGGGCATTTATTGAGGCAAAACACTAAGCTGGAGAAAAACAGCAGCTTCTCCTTTATTTATTCTAATTCTGATTGCTATATGACCAAGGAAGAGAAAGGACAGGTGGAAACGGAAACAAATGGGAAGGGAAAGTGGAAAGCAGGAAGTAAAATGTAAAGAAGTCAGGAACTAGACATGCGAGAGGGATAAAGAAAATGATTTTAAAAAGGGAGGAATAGAATGAAATAGGAAAAGGAGAAATAAAAATAAATGCAAAAAGGAAGGAATTTGACATGGGAAAAGAATGGAAATGGAAAAGGGTAAATGAAATAAAGAAGGAAAAAGACAGAAGCAAAAGTGTCACCAGGATAAAAGGCACAAAACAAATTGAAAATAGAAAGGTAATTAACAGAAAAGGTGGAATAATAAAGGAAAAATTTAAATACATTGCAAAGGGAAAGAACCATCCCCCCCTTCCCAAATAAATAAATAAATAAATAAATAAATACTGATAAAGGGGAAAGAAAGGGATGCAGAATTATAAATAAGGGAAAACAATAAAAAAAGGTAGAATCAAAATTAGGAGGAATGGAACTAAAAAGTAGCAAATGGAAAATACAAAGAAAAATGGAATGGTGGGAAAAAAGAGAAAAGGAGAAAGAAAAAGAAATGGAAATGATAAAAACGAAGGGTAGTGATTTCAGAACCTGAATGTTGCCTTGAATTCTGTCAGCAGGTAAAGACCATCTGGTGAACAACAGAACGTTTAAAAGAAATGAGAAAATAAAATGTTCACAAACAATAAATTCAGTCAATACAGGTTAGTCTCATACAGCAATAAACAGTCATAAAAAGTATATAAAATGAAAAGTAAATAAAAGTAGTGATATAAAACAAAACAAGCAGGGGATTAAAACCCACTTACAAAAGTGGGACGAAATTAAACCCTTTTTCAAACTAAGGGCCGGTTTCAGAATTTCCATTAACTCAAGTTAGATACCCAACATCTTTTCTTGGTTGCAGGTTCCTCAACAAGACTTTTATTGGTCTCATTTGATGTTCTCTGTTGCACTTTTGACATCATAATCAAAGATTACTGGAAAATAAATTAAAGTGATAAAAGTATTTTACATTTAAAATAACAAACTGGGGGCCAGATACGCTGTCAACAAGGGCCACATTTGGCCCCTGGGACTTGAGTTTGACACATATGCCTTAGAGATTAAAGAGGTCAAAGAGGTTATGGCAGGGGTCTGCAACCTTTGTGATAAAAAGAGACCCTTTTGCCCATTAGCTTACTACTTATGATTTATCCGGTGCTGCAAAACCTTCTGCAACCATGTACTGTCAACTGGAGGCCCATGGACCATTATAAGTTTGTTGGAGATGCTTTCCCGGCCAGTGGGGGCAATATTATAAAACAAAAAATGTCTAACTGTTAACATTTCTTGTTATTTTTACATTTAAATACAAAAGAAAAGACCAGATTCATGTAAAGAAAGAAAAACATATATCCAATCCATATCCAATTTATTTTCTAAAATAAATGGATGGATGGATTGTCCTTAACTGGTCAACAGATAATTACCATACCATACCATTTTATTTATAGAGCACTTAAAACAGCGACAAGGCCATCCAAAGTGCTGTACAAACAAACAAATAAAAGGCAACACATAGGCAAAATACAACATAAAGTACAAAAAAAAAATAGAATATAGACATAAAATTATTGCATCGCATCGAATTGAAGCACCTGAAAGACAGTGATTGGAGCAGAACAACGCACAGTACTGAATTCAGCAGAGTTCAGGTCGGACAGTGTGGGGTAATACGAGGCAGAGTTGCTGTTAACAATTTTATAAAACTAAAACACTGAACTCTGCATGCCGAGGTGAGTTATTTTAATTATTGAACAATTAAGTATCCTACTTAAAGCATAACGTTAAAGACTGTATAAAACCAGGCCCGATTGTTGGATATCCAATTACATTTTTAAAGAAATTTTTTTAATTGTCTTTGACTTTGTTTTTTGCGTTTTATTCTTAGTGTTATTAAATGTTCCTTCTCAGAAACTTGTTTTAAAGATATTCCAAAACATTCTAGTGGTTTTGTGAGAAAGATCACACAGAGACTGGAAGTTGACATGAAGTGGCTAACAAACTACTAGCATGATGTACTCTATGTTGTGTATTTGTACTATTCTTTACCTATTTGAAAATGACAAGAAATCTGGTTAAACTAGTCATTTTCATTGTTGGCAATAATTTAAATGTCTCAGTTTTATGTTAGTTTTGGTCGAAGCCTGAAAAAGCCAAAGGTACCCAAGAGCCACGTGTGGCACCAGAGCCGTAGGTTTCAGACCCCTTTCTTATGGGAACTGGTGCCTGAGAACCTGCCTAAACAACTGTGCTTCAAACAAAGCAAGAGTTTTACCTCTTGACCAGTTTCCTCTGTGACAGAACAACCATAACGGTCCCGGCTCACATGGGTGGACTCTGATCACCGACCCTGTGTTTGACACGCCTCTTAAAAGCCTGGAAGACCCAATCCAACATGACCCTCGGATTAAAAATGTGCAACAGCCTTCAAATGAGTTATGCCTTCCTTCGTTCAGCGCGTTGCCCTCGTGATCCTTGAAGACAAGGTTCAGGCGTGCATTCATTTGCATATGCTCACACTTCCTTTTCATCGCTGCCGGCGACGTGTCAGAAGCATTTAGCTCGAGGAATGAGCAAGATGGCACAAACAGATTGACAAAATATGAAAATTGGATGACAACTAATGGCTAGGTGCTTTTAGGTGCATTGAATGATGATTGCGTGCGCGTCTGGGCCCCACTCTCTCCTCCGTCATTAATATTCAGTGTTTGAATAGACACCTGCCGCCATGTTCTCACCAGTCTGCAGGCTTTTTATGTCCTCCGTGCACAAAATAGTTAAATAGAAAAGCTGATGAGGTGTAATGTCAAAGCAGATTGCACACGACAGGCCCAGACCGGAGAAGAGAGGTTTTTTTTTGTGTGCCTTTTTTCACTTATTCTTCCCCGCTCTGAATGGCAGAAACTGATG
>JBBPBX010010253.1:45213-58258 GCA_038048925.1 Garcialebias charrua | reverse complement strand
AGCATCAGGGATTACTGAAGTAGCCTACTATTAAAGTACTACTGTTAAACTCCACTGATGGTTCAGGAGTAGAGAAGGAGGGCCAGCAGATGGTGGAGAGGATGTTGAATATCCAGTTCTCCATACTGTATTGATGAATTCACTGCCCTCATATGAACCTAAGAGAACATCTGCTCGTTGTTCTTCTCTTTATGGTTTAGTCTGACGTAAAAGAGTTAGTTGCTGCGCTTAAACACCACATCCCATCTGCAGCTAGAAATACTGTACCACAGACAATGAGAAGCATTGTAAAACTGTGTCACAGTTGGAAGTCAACTTCTACGTGTACTATTAAAATCCCAGCAGTGCTTCATGCTTCACTCTGATCTCTAAGTGTAACAACTATTTTCCCCATTTTGTGCTCGCACAACTACCATACATTCCTCATGTAAATACTTGGGAGATTGGTAACTGTAAATCACTGTAAAGGGCGAGGCATAGCTCCGCGCTAGCGCGAGCGCAAGGCCACGCGGCGCCACGCTGTGCGAGCTCTGCTTGCACAAGCCTTTGAACGCTCGCGCGAACGCACCAAGCTCAAATTTTACGACCGCTCACGCGCGCGCAGTGTCTCACAATAAACTTCCCTGGTGGCGGACTGTTTTGTATGACACACAAATGAATTAAATTCCTCTTCTTTATCACTGATCGGGCCTTTTCTTTTGTTTTTTTGCCAAAAGTCAAGTGATCGCTTGAAGCGGTCACCATTCACTTCCTCCTCCGATGAGGAGGAATGAATGAATAAATAAATAAATAAATGTCACATTTCTGTCATCTGTGTATGTTTCCCATACAAGACGAACTTGTCATGAGTGAACTAAGCTCATGTCCAACGTGAATGCGCAGGTTCTAAACATTTCCTGGTGTGCTTGTCTGCTGTGTGGGTTGAAGGACCAGCGCTCCCTGTTTTAATTTTAATTTTTAGGACTTTTTTATTAACATATAAACACAGAACAAAGCTGCACAGCCCTCTGCCTTTTCTTCTCAGACCCGACATTCTTCTCAGACCCGACCTGTCAATCAAATCAGTAGGCTGTCAGCAAATGACCAATCAGCGACCTCAATTTGTCCCGTAGCTAAACGCTCCGCCCTGCTTCTGCTCAAATGACATCAAGTATTTGGAGCGAAAACGTTGGAGCCACACGCTGCTTCACGCTGAGCTCTGCTGTGAACTTCCCACGCACAGCACACGCACGTGGCGCGGCGCTAGCTCGAGCGCGGAGCTTTGCCCCAGCCTTTAGGTTCCCTTATCAGTCATGTCACTCGGTGCAACATATTGCTATGGGAATTGCGTCCCCGCGCGATTACCTGAAGGAATACATTCACGCCTTTACGGCAGGGGCGTCAGCGTCGCGCCAGAGGCCCCGCCCTCTGGGTACTTAAGCCGCTGACGCCCATCCATCAATCTCTTATTGCCCTTCACCTCGCTTAAAACCTGAACTTTGTGGGACTTCTCTGTTGTCGCATCGCTCGATCAGAGGTGAGCTTGCTCCCTACACTGAGCGTACAGTGAATTTTTTCCTGCGTACTACTGGGCTGGCGAAAGCTAGTTCAGCATTTTTCTACTTACCTCAGTTTTCTTCTCTCTCCGCAGCTGCTTCGCACGACGGCGCTAACTGCGTCACAACGCTCCCTGCTAACCATTAGCAGGCTAACCAGCAAAAGCAAGACGACGGAGTGGACGACTTCGAAAAAAATGGAAACTAGGAACAGCCTCGACACTTCTCGTCTCCGGACATGGCTCCCGAGAAGGGAAAACAGAGGACAAAGACTCAGTAGAAAGCCAACAGGACGACAGGCCCTCGCTCGCGCCCCTGCTCCAACGGCTGCGGCTACTCCCTCTTGGCGACGGACACCCACGAGGCATGTCCTGTCTGCCTAGGGATTCTGCACGCGAAAAAATCGCTGGAATCCCCCGACACCTGCTCCCACTGCTGTCGCATACCGGCGGTAGTGAGGAAATGCCACGCGGACGCGTTGGCTAAATTCATGGCAAAGATTGCGGCGCTGAAGGCTGCATGCCTCACGAAGCTGCTCGCTCCCGAGTCAGAGCTCGAGAACGTGGACCTGGAATGCAGCAGTCAAGTCGGGGATGAGAACGTGTCGGACTCCTCGGTTCCCGTCGAGGACTCGACACCCGAAGTGTCTGACCAAGACGCCGAGTATGGTTGCAGAGGAGAAAGTGTGGATTCCTCTCAGAACCTGGCGCAAATTCTACCGGAACCAGACGTGTCGTCCCTGCTCTGTTCGACCTGTGCCATAGGGCGGCGGACGCCCTGCAGGTGGCGTGGCCAGACCCCACGCCTCGCCAACAGGTTACGAGGCTGGTGGGAAACTACTTCTATGCAAAGCAGCAGCCGACGACGTCGCAAAAAATGCCCATTTTCCCGGACTTCCTCATGGAGCTCACACGCTCCTGGGCGGAACCCGGAGCTCCCATGACGTTGCCACTATCCCGACTCCTGGATGTCGCAGGAATGGAGGCAGCAGGTCTTGCCAGCGCACCCCTGATAGAGGAGACCCTGGTGGCTCATCTGGCCCTCGCAGCTACGGGGGCGAAGCCAGCGCTGCCCAACAGGGCCTGCCACGCTTCGGAGAAACAGCTTGAAAAGTGCTACAAGGCTCAGGGTCTCGCGGCTCGCGCGATGAACGCCTCAACCATGATGCAGGCGTACCTGGCAGAAAAGCTGCAGGAACTCCAGGTAACGACAAACGAACAAGCCGCAACGGAGGCCATGGAGGAGGCCCGCCGTACCTCTGACTTTGTGCTCTGCATGATGGGGACAATAGCTATCACGCAAGGCAAAGCAATGGCGGAAATGGTTGTCGCCCAACGCCATCTTTGGTTGACTTTATCGGACCTCCCGGAAAACCAGAGGTCCCCCTTCCTCCAGCACCCGATCGAGCCGACGGGACTCTTCGGGGGAGCCCTGGAACGCATCCAGGACAGGTTAGAACAAAGACGCAAACAGGCGGAAGCCCCCCGCGAGGAGCTGCCGAGGAAAAGCTTTGCACCCCCAAAGTAAGTCATGTGTCTCCTCCCATGGAAGAGACCTGCTGGCGAAAGTGAGACTTTCCAGTGTCGGCCAAGGGCCTTTTCACTGACCCCGTGTGAAAAGCAGATTTGGGCCTGATGAAACAGGACAAATTAATAATTGTACAGGTTTGCCCGTCCACGCGGTACGGGAACCTGACCTTTTGAGCCCAGTCTCCACTTGTAAAACACTACGAGGAGCTGGTGACATGTGTGCGCACACTAAACATGACTCGCCTACTGTATGTGTAATCAAAACAAACACTGTGTCATGCATGTACAAAAATAAAAGTACCAAAGCACAGACTGCCTTGGTTCTTGACTCGAGTCCCACTTTCATAAAACACAAACCACATGGTCAAACTATGAACCACAGCAAGATACACGAGCTCTGCCTGAGACAGTCAGATCTCGCAATATCTTCCGTTGAGCTGACCACCCTGCTCGAGGGAGCGCAAGAAGGGTCAAAGGCCACCCCTCCCGTACTCAAACATGACAAGCAGCAATTGGACATGTCCTCCAGGCTCATAGCGCACGCGCAGGCCTGGAGGGCGTGTCTACCAAACAAATGGGTCATGGCGACTATATGTCGTAGGCTCAAGCTGCAGTTCACCAGGAGACCGTCCCCCTTCACAGGGATACTGCAATCAAACATTAACCCTGCACACGCATACGTGCTGAGGGAGGAAGTATTGAATATACTGCAGAAGGGAGTAATAAGTTTGGTCCCGAAATGCAAACTACGCTCCGGCCACTACAGCAAGTACTTCCTGGTACCCAAAAAGGATAATTCCCTGAGACCGATCCTGGATCTCAGGACTCTGAACAAGAGAATAAAAACTTTTAAGTTCAAGATGCTTACACTGCGGCAGGTTCTCCAGTATGTGAGACCAGGAGACTACGCATGTACAGTGGATTTGAAAGATGCCTATTTCCATGTAGGCATGTGGAGGAAACACAGAAAATTTATCCGCTTTGCTTTTGAGGGAAAGGCTTATGAATTCAAAGCCCTACCCTTCGGTAGAGCTGTCATCGGGCCGGAAATCCACGGCCCTACCCTACCCGAGCCCTTAGTTTAATTACCCAAGCCCGAGGGAGCCCGCTGATTTCCTAGAAATCACCGCCCGACCCGACCCTACCCGATTAAAAAAAAAAAACAAAAAAAAAAAAAAAAAACACTACGTTTATTTATTAAGCTTTTACTGCGTTCTCCCACTCAGCAAAAGAACTTGATGTTGTTCTTCTGTGTTTTGATGGAGGAGGTGTGAGCGCGCTGCTCGCAGTGACTTTTGAAGCTTCAGGAATGTCAGGAATGCGGCAACTTGTTCCGCCGCAGATGAGAGCAGTGTGCGGACGTGAGCGTGCACCTGACGCACGTCAGCTGGTGACATAATTTTGAGCTTGTTAAAGTTAGGCCACAGAAATAATGCAACTCTGTGCAAGTCGTGGATAATAATTTTGCGCTCCAGCACTTCTGCATGTCGCGCAGAAACACCTGCTGCGGAGAGTCTGTGTGAGGACTGGCAGTGTTGCTTCAGTTTCTCATTCCAGAGACAAACCAGGTTGGTGGGATATTTGTCACCCTCCAGTTCTCTCTGTGCACGGTAAAATGGTTCGAGAAATGTCACTAAAAAGTCCAGCATGTCGGGGGAGACGCTGTCCAGGCGCGCGCCGCGCGCCTGCTCTCTGGCTGAGTTTGCGCATGTGGCTGCGCTGCGGTTTTCACCATCTAAATTCACTCTATTAATTATTTCCTCATCAATAAACTTACTGCCTTATATTCTTTACAAGCAGATTAAAACAATTTTATATTGTGTGCATTTTTATTTAGTTTTGTTTGTGCTGTATGATTAAAAAAAAACACATCAAAGCCCGAGCCCGACCCGCGGCCCGCCAATCAAACGCAAAAATATGGCCCTACCCTACCCGAAGTCGGGTAGGGCTCGGGTAGGGTCGGGCTCGGGCAAAGAAACGACACCTCTACCCTTCGGTTTGAAGACGGCTCCTCGTACATTTACTAAATGTCTGGACGCAGCCCTGACACCCCTTAGGAACCAAGGTCTCAGGGTTATGAACTACCTGGATGACCTCCTGATTCTGGCTGGAAGTAGAATACAGGCCCAGTCACACTCCTGCAGGGTGATCTCTCACCTGGAGTCTCTCGGTTTTGTCATAAACCTACAAAAGAGTGACTTAACTCCATCACGGGTTACCGTATTTCTGGGAGTACAGATCGACACTGTTCGGTACAGAGTATGGCTCTCAAAGGAACGATTTTCCTCGATTCGCCATTGCCTGGATTGCCTGGCAAAATTTAAACTGGATCAGCGGGTTCCCATGAGAACGTGCCAACGCCTTTTAGGCCTCTTGGCGGCAGCCATTTCCTGTGTGCCACACGCATTGCTGAAAATGCGGGTCCTACAAGTATGGCTAAACCAACAGAAAAACCTGCCCTGCTTGATAGAGCAGGAAAGGTTAGAATAGGTTCAGAGTGCCTGGGAGCTCTGGAACCTTGGAGAGACTTGTCCATCTTCACGGAAAGGGTCCCGCTGGGTAGGATGTCATCTCGTGTGGTTATCACAACGGACGCGTCAAAAACAGGATGGGGGCGATCTTCAGAAATCAGAACGCCTGTGGCCTTTGGAATAAACAGGAAGCGAGATTACATATCAACTTCCTGGAATTGTTGGCCATACTCCTGTCAGTAAAATACTTATTTAGCAAAGGTCTGATTGTAGGGCAGCACGTCCTGATGAAATTGTATAACAGGACCACAGTGTCTTTCATCAACAGAGAGGGAGGTACAAGGTCCCGGGCCCTCCTCGGACTGATGCAGAGGATGCTCACGTGGTGTGCTCCAAGAATCTTGTCACTTAGGGCGACTCATGTTCCCGGTGAATTAAATTATGGAGCGGATGCCCTCTCGAGAGGGCCTCTCTTGGCGTCAGAATGGAGCCTGAACCCACAGGTTGTGGAGCAGGTCTGGTCACGATTTGGGAGAGCCTCAGTGGACTTGTTTGCTTGCAGAGCTAGCTCGCAGTGTGACCTTTACTTCTCTTTGAAGGAGGCAGATGCACCGTTGGAAACGGACGCTCTGGCACATGACTGGCCAGCAGGGGTGCTGTACTATGCTTTTCCACCTGTCCCTCTGATCGAGGTGACACTGGAACGTGTACGTCAGGGAGCCCTGTCCCTGATCCTGATAGTCCCCAGGTGGCCACAGAAACCGTGGTTCCCGAAGTTGATCTCAATGTTATCAGGGATACCATGGCAATTGCCTCCTCACATGGACCTGCTGACACAGGCACGTGGGCAACTTCTACACCCACGTCCAGAGTTGTGGCGGCTTTCAGCCTGGCCTTTGAAGGGAATTGGCTGAGGGCCTAAGGCTTTGATTGCTTTATTCCAAAACAAACAGCAACAACATACACAAGGGTGTCCCTTGGTGTTTATGTTTGCTTAGGAGATGTTCAATGGAGGGGTTCCCCTCTCCTTTAATGGGTCTCCAACATCAGGATGGGCTCCACTTGTCTGTCGTGCCCCTTGTAAAAAAATAAATAAGGAGATGGTGAGTAATCACACTAGTGGAGCACGCTTATGCTGTCTCTAGTTGGTGTTTCATCTATGTGCCTGGTGGAAACATCAAGCTGATGTTTCTATGTGAGGTATTTTTTCTTCCCGGACTGTGCTCTCTGCATACCTTGAAGAGAGCAGCTGGGAGATGCCTGCTGTATTGAGGCAGATGTTCCCACATGCATTTTGCTGAGCATTTCAAGGGCGTGAATGAATTATGTTCCCATAGCAATATGTTGCACCGAGTGACATGACTGATAAGGGAACTGAAAATTATGCACCATAACTCATGTTCCCTGAAGGAAGGGAACGAGGTGCAACATACCTGGCCCTTTGCAATGCTGAAAGCTCGGTGAAGTGCATTTTGAAGATTGATGGATGGGCGTCAGCGGCGTAAGTACCCAGAGGGTGGGGCCGCTGGCGCGACGCTGACGCCCCTGCCGTAAAGGCGTGATTGTATTCCTTCAGGTAGTCGCGCGGGGTGCAATTCCTATAGCAATATGTTGCACCTCGTTCCCTTCCTTCAGAGAACATGAGTTATGGTGCATAACTTTCAGATTTCCCCTGACCAAAAGGTAAAGTTGGATGGTAATGTTTCGGTTTGTGAGGGGGAGGAAAAAGAGGTATCAGTTACTACAGGTGTGCAACCTGGTCAATTTTGCAGGCATTGACCTATAACAATGATCCTGAACACTGAATCTGAGCACCAATGTATAGTAAAATATTTTTATTTAAAATGTTGCTACTAACAATTTTGGGTCAACTTTGTCTGATGGCAAAGTATCTCCTGAACCACTGAACTAATAAAAAAGAAAAACTTTCAGCAAGCAATCTCTGAATGTATCTCTACAACTGATTACCTCTTGGAGCAACTACAATGTATGGTGGCTGCCATAATCAACTGCTCTTAGAAAACACAAAAATTACCATACTTACTGGTAGTTCAATTTTAAATATAGTGTGCTAGAGTACAGTGTGCTAGTAACAGCGTTTTATAAAACACATGTTCTAAATTCTGCTTGTTGCAAAATAACTCTGTTCTTAAAACATGACATTTATTGTTGGTGACAACATTGTTTGTCTGTTAGCAAAATATCTCATGTACCACTAAAAAAGCTTTGATTAAATTTGCAGGAAGTAATAAATGGGTGTACATCAACAGCTGATTAAACTTTGGAGTCAACCAGTGGTATAGTCTATGTGACACGCGGGCACACAGAGTACCACTAGAAAAGCTTAAGAATTTCAGCAGTGGTGGGCAAATGAACGCTAGGTAGCGCTAAAGCGCTAATCCGCTTACAGTGGACCTAAACTTTTTGTCAGCGTTTTTGTGAATTGACTAACTTTTATAATTCATAAGCGGATTTGTGCTATTTTTATTTAAAATGCAGTACCGCTAATAACTAATTATCTATCAGTAAAAACCAATAAACTTATTTACAAGCTCTTATGCTGCTTGTTTTACCTTTTTCCCCACCGTAAACAGCAGAGAGGAGGAAAGGGTGTGAGGGTGAGGGGGGCAGAGCTGAGAACAGACTCGGCTCTACCATGTAGGTAAATGCCTGGGGGTCCCATTTCAGCAGTGGCCCCGGCCCCGCCTCGCCCCGTGCAGTCACCTACATCACTAACATTGATCCTGCTTGTTAATGTACATTTAACATAAAAATAATTATAGTTACGATGAAAACGATCATTAAATACGCAATAAAAAAAACGGTCGATTTCTTTATCCCCCTACTAAAAATGGACTATTCCATCTTGACATCTTCCGGGTCAGTCGTGAACTCGAGGGCTAGTTCTGTGGCTAGCTGGTTGTGCTGGGTACTTGGATAAATCCGCAGACAACCCCGCTGTTTCAAGCCAAATTAACGTGGCCGGAGGAGTTTATTGAGGGTTTTGTGTCGACCATTTGACGGTGAGTCGTTATTTTTATGTATTTTAGTTACTTTTCATTAAATCTGTTGACTACCTATAGACGCTAACGCTGTGTCTGCCGGTAGTGCTGGGTTACTAATGGATAAATCCGTAGAGAACCCCGCTGTTTCAAGCCAAATTAACGTGGCCGGAGGAGTTTATTGAGGGTTTTGTGTCGACCATTTGACGGTGAGTCGTTATTTTTATGTATTTTAGTTACTTTTCATTAAATCTGTTGACTACCTATAGACGCTAACGCTGTGTCTGCCGGTAGTGCTGGGTTACTAATGGATAAATCCGTAGAGAACCCCGCTGTTTCAAGCCAAATTAACGTGGCCGGATGATTTTATTGTGCGTTTTGTGTCGACCATTCGACGGCGAGTCGTTAGTTTCATGTATTTGGGTTACTATGTATAAATGCGGTGGCGACACACCCGTGTATTTGAGATTTAAACGTGGTTTTAGGGATTAAAAGATCATTCTATTTTTTGTTAATTTCGTGGCCGAATAGAATATATGTACGTAAAGTATTAAATAAATCCTTTGATTTTTGTAATTTCATCCTTTTAGGATCATTTTTGTTACTTTTCAGTTGGCAGTGTAGTGCAAATATTGATAACGCTGCCGGCTATATATAAATATATATATATATATATATATATATATATATATATATATATATATATATATATATATATATATATATATATATATATATATATTATATATATATATATATATATATATATATATTATATATATAATATATATATATATATATATATATATATAATATAGAAATATATAAATAGCGGATTAGATTAGCTTCCCCTAATTTTCATAAGACATTTGTGCTTTTGAAATTGTGGACCTAAAAAAATTAATAAGCGTTTTAGAAATTGTGGAACAAATTTTTTAATTAGCGGTGCCCACCACTGAATTTCAGTATACTAAAGTGTCCATCCATCCATCTATCCATCCATCCATCCATCCATCCATCCACATCCATCCATACATTAATCCATGCCCAATGATACATGAAATATAATTAGGCTTGTGTTATTGATGCATTAAACGGCAGTTAAATGCTTTTGTAATTATCTATCGCAGAGCTTGTGTATTACATTTGCTTATCCAACAAATTGTTGCTTAATTCATTATTCTGTATACTTACTACTTAATACTTGAACATGTTTTGCTTTGAAACTGTTTTGTAAATTCTAAAACATGTTTTTAATACAAAGCCAACTGTTGCAAAACATTAGTTTTTCATTTATTCAAAAATAGGCATCAGAGAAATTTGGAAATGTTCAATATGCTTAAAACTCTGAATAAATTGACAATTACATTGTACTAACCAGTGTATTTT
This sequence comes from Garcialebias charrua, assembly GCA_038048925.1. Taxonomy (NCBI): domain Eukaryota; kingdom Metazoa; phylum Chordata; class Actinopteri; order Cyprinodontiformes; family Rivulidae; genus Garcialebias; species Garcialebias charrua. The sequence goes on along the minus strand of JBBPBX010010253.1, from coordinate 48,332 downwards.
GTTTTTCTAAGCAGTGGTCTAGTCTACATTTTTGTAGTAGGTATACCGCCGTAAAGTTAGTTTTACGTTGGACATTCATGCTCCGTGCCTTCAGCGGTGTCCAACGTAAAACTAACTTTACCACGGTATACCCTCTACAAAAATGTAGACTACACTACTGGAGTCACCCCAAATCAAAATGGTTGCCACAGCCAATTAGCCATTAGCTGACACAAAATGGCTACAACTCAGTCTGTTTCATAGATTTTGAGCTAACCTTTGAGATAGTAGCTGAGAGTCCTTTCCAGCACATACTCGAGTTTGTCATGATATTGCATTAGATTGTGCTTTGTGCTAAGTGTTACTTTCAAGATTAGCCATGAAGTCTACAACTACCGGTATGTTTTTTTATGAGTAAGACAAACTTTGTCTAAAACACCAAGCATGAAAGGAGGTGAGCAACAAGCATTCTTTTAAGGAATGCTGGGTTTTTAAATGTGAAAGATGATTCATCTGAATCCTCAGCATGGCCCATCCTGTGCATTTAAGGCCCAAATTAAGTGTTTTAGTTAGTGAACTTTTAGGACTTTAATACTGACATTTTACATTGGGATAAAATCACAAAGAACTTGGTTGAAACTGAAACCAATCTGCTCCCTTTTACACTTTCTGTTCATTTGATCATCTTTGTTCTCTTCTGTTCTTGCACGTTTTTGCTGTGCTTTCAACTTTCATGTATTTAGTGCAATTTTTTAGCAAATCTTTTGTTAGTTTTATTTTTTCAACTGTGAGCATGTAGTGTAGACGTTTTTCATTCTTCCAGTGATTCACTGTTGAAAACCCTTTTAGATTTTCCACACTGCGAGCCAGTCCCATGCCTTTCATTGCTTCCGTCACATGCGTGGTACAGTTCCAGTTTCACACCTATTGTATTTTGAACGTTTGATTGTGTTGTAGAGAATTATGTTCTACATTTACAATGATTTATCTTCTTCTTTATAAACAGATTTACTGTGTTGAAAAACCCAGAAACTGGAACAGATTCATGATTTTTTTTTCTCCCATTTTATTACTGCTAACAAAACTTTAATGCCTTATTTTCTGGTGAGAGCTACATTTTTTGCGTTACTGCAGTGACCCTGGAGGGAAGTAGAAGTACTCAAATGAGCATTTTTCATTGCTTAAGCACACAAATATACAGTTTAGCTGTGGAGAAATTGTGTATTAAGTTAGCTGCTGATTTGTGTGTTTGACATTATCTTGGCACCTGTTTAAAGTTTCATTATGAACAAACTAAGTAAAAGAGAAAAAAAGACCTGTTTCAATCAAACTTGGTAAGTAGCTAAAAATAAAGTATTTCTCTACAAATCAAATCTCCTTTGAAACACTCTGAGAAACTCCAAGGTGAATATTGATTTTAATTCATTTCCTCATTTTCTCTGCTGCCAAATATAGAAGCATCAAATAATTGCCTCCAGGTTGAAAGGCTGAGTGCATCTTCTGTACATGAGAGCCTCTCAAATATTATCTGAGAAAACAGAGAGACCCACAGAACGTCTCACACCTTACCCACCGCCCCTCATTAAGGCTTAAGGACACAAAGAGGCTCGATGCCATTTTGAAGGGTGCAGTAAACAAGCTGGCAGCATCAGCGAGGGTATGATTCTTGATTTATGTGCACAACATTGGTGTGTGTTCGCAGTGTAATGAAGATGAAAAAGAGAAATAAGAGAGAGAAATGTCAGTGTGCTGCAGCACGTCCAACTTGTGTTTTAGATTACTCTGTCTTGGTCCGCTGCTCTTCTCTGCCAGGCAGATCTCTCCATCTGTGGGCGCCTCTCAATCCTGACGAGAGCAGACTCCCTCTGCTTCAGTGTGTGAGGCTGCAGGAGAAGAAAACTACCACTGCACAGTTCCTATAGAAAGAGACTAAATTGACTGTAAAACCATTTAAATCAGTGACAAAGCTTGAAGAAACTGTTAAAACATTTGTTTTTGTCATTTTCTTGAATGAGCAGCATGGTGCCTCCGTTGTTAGAGCTGTTGTTATCAGTGAAAAGGTTGCCGGTTCAAATCCCTGCTGGATATCTTTTTGGGAGAAAAAAATCACTGCAATGCCACTTTAATTGGTGATATGACTTATATTTGCTGCTGATTGTCCATGCTTCTGATTACCTCATGCTGCTGTATTCATTCATACCCATCTGCTCACCACATACTCATGTTCAGGCTGCTGTTGTTACTGTAGGGCTTCTAGGGTCTTTCTTACATGTTGTTGTTTTCCTCATGTTTGCCTGTCACCCATTAGCATCTCTCCTCCCTGTGTTCCAACACTGTTGCACCTTTGTCTGATCTTAATCACCGCAGGTGTCTTTCATTTCACCTTGTTAGTGTCTGTACAAATATTCACCCCCTTGGGAGCGAATTCAGTTGTTATCAACCCATTAAATGGCCGTTATTAGTTGTTATCATCCCCATATGTAGCGGTGAGACTGTCCCACCTACCTCATAGTAGAATTAAAGATATATGATTATCTTTATTATCGCTGATAATAGACAGTGTCTCATGGGGGTAAACCAGGAAGTGCCTTTTTTCAGCTTATGTACCTTAACCCTCTTCCTAAACCTAAACTTACACCTGACCCAGAGGACCAACCCTAAACTTAACCCACTTACCCTTGTGCCTAAACCTAACCAAGACCCTAAACCTAACACCAGACCCTTTACTCTAAACCTAACCACGTGAAGCTATTATGAGTGCTAACAAAGCTAAAAACAGAGCCTATTATCATTGCTATCAATGCTAACAACATACCTTTTGACCCACCAGGAGGTACAGGAGGGACAGTCTGATGGCTACACATGGGGATGATAACGACTAATAATGGCCATTTAATGGCTGATAACATTCAAAGTGGGTGCCCTTGGCGTCTTGCCAGTGTCTCTGGATTGTCCTGTCAATGGCTTCATGTTTCTGCATCCCTCCGTGTCTTCTCCTTTAAATTAAGTTAGCTGCCCCATCAGCTTTTTGTTTTAGTGTATATCTTAGTGTACCGGTTAGATCCTTATATACTGTTTTTTTTAACACTTTATATTTTTACTATTTTGGGATGTAACTGGGACAAAATCTTCAGGTACTC
>JBBPBX010010253.1:25887-43986 GCA_038048925.1 Garcialebias charrua | reverse complement strand
AAACCGGGCAATATGGAGCGGTTGGGTACCACCGGCCGGTAGGGCCACTTTAGGCAGAAATGTCAAATCAGGCCACAACGTTACACCTGAACCATCAGGGTTCCATCGGAAACAGGGCTCGGCCACAGAAAGAGCCTGCAATTCCCCCACACGCTTCGCAGAAGCCATAGCTAAAAGAAATGCCGTTTTCATCAAGAGCCATTTGAGGTCCGCAGACGTCAGGGGCTCAAACGGGGGGGACCGAAGAGCCTCGAGCACCAGAGAAAGGTCCCATGCTGGCACCAGAGGGCGTTTGGGTGGATGCAAACGCCGAGCACCTCTTAAAAACAGTGCAACATCCTTGTCCCGGCCTACCGAACAACCGTTCAGGCCGACATGCCAACAAGAAATGGCAGCCACATACACCTTTAAGGTAGATGGGGATTGTCCACGATCCAGTAACGCCTGCAGGAAGGTCAGTATGTCAGAGACTGAACACTGTACCAGATCCTGCCCATTATCGCGGCACCAGGCCAGAAAGGCCGCCCACTTATTAGTATATACAGCCCGCGTGGAGGACGCCCACGCGTTAGCCATCGTATGTCCTACCGGCCCGGCATATCCTGAAAAGGCGGGCCCCGACCCTGCAGGGGCCAGACCCACAGTTGGAGCCGGTCCGGGTCCGGGTGCAGAACCCGACCCTTCATCTGGCAAAGAAGGTCCGTCCTGGAGGGGAGACGCATCGGCAAGCCGGAGCAGAGTTCGCGCAGCAGAGGGAACCAAGTCCTTGCTGGCCAGAAGGGAGCCACCAGGAGAACCGTGTGCCCTTCCTGACGAATCCGTAGGAGGGTCTGAAAGAGTAGGCTGAAGGGAGGTGAAAGGCATAAAGGAGGGACCGGGGCCAGTCGTGCGCTAGCGCATCGTGGCCCAGAGGTCCGCCGTCACCCAGGGAGAACCAAAGGAGGCAGTAGAATGTGTCCCCTGAGGCAAAGAGGTCCACGTCCGCTCTGCCACAGACCGTCCAGATCATCTCCACCACTTCATTGTGAAGTTTCCACTCCCCCGGGAGCGGCTGCTGACGGGACAGAGAATCCGCCGGCACGTTCTGTGACCCCGGGATGTAGGCTGTGTCAAACGCAACAGTTTCAAGGACCTGGTTCCCCCCTGGTGGTTGATGTAATAAACCACAGTGGTGTTGTCTGACCTCACTAGCACATGCTTCCCCCGCAAACCTGGAAGGAAGCTGTGAAGGGCCAGAAGCACGGCCCGGAACTCCAGGACATTGATGTGCTTTGTGCCCTGTGTCCAGGACCACGTCCCCTGTGCCATGCGACCTCGCCAGGTGGCACCCCAGCCCGTGGAGGATGCATCCGTAAACACAACCTCCCGATGGCACGGGAGGGAACCGAGCGCGACTCCCGCTGTCATAAACGACCTCAGCCTCCATTGGGACAGAGACTGGAGGCACTGAGGGCTCACCCGAAGTCGTCGGAGGCGATGTGCGTTCCGCGAGGCGTCCAAGCCAAGCTGTTCAGCCACATCTGAAGGGGCCTTAGCGACAGCAGCCCCAAGGGGCACCACGGTGGATGCAGCAGTAAGCATCCCCAGTAGATGAAGGTACCGCACCAGAGGAGGTGCCAGACCGCGCCTGAAGTCAGGGAGCAAGTGCAATATATTGTCGACCCGCTGGTGTGATGGGCGAGCTGTCATCGACACAGAATCCAAAGCAATGTCCAAAAAGACTGTCTCCTGAGAGGGAGTCAGAATGCTCTTCCCCAGGTTCACCCGCAGACCCAAGCGTTCCATATGCTGGAGTACCAATTGGGTATCCCGAACCGCTCGATCCTGCGTCGAGGTACAAAATTTGAGCCAGTCGTCCAGATACGGGAGAATTCCGCACCTGTAGAGGGGAGAGGGCTGCTGAGACGCATCGGGTGAATACCCTGGGGGACAGTGAAAGGCCGAAAGGGAGGACCCTGAACTGAAAGTGCCGCACTTGAAAGGCGAAACGAAGGAACCGCCAATGGGGCGGCGCGATCGGCACATGAAAATAAGCGTCCTTGAGATCGATGGACATGAACCAATCACCCGGGGAAATCGCCCTCAAGACAGCCTTGATGGTCAGCATGCGGAAAGGCATGACCTTCAAGTACGCGTTCAGGCCCCTGAGGTCCAGAACCGGACGCAGATCCCCGGTCTTCTTCGGAACAAGAAAATAAATGGAATAAAAGCCCCCTGGATCCAGCAGGGGGTCCACAGGCACTATAGCTCCCTTGGCCAGCAAGGTGCAGATCTCGTCGTTTAGTGCCTGCGTCTTCACCGGGTCGCGGATGACAGTCATCCTGACCCGGCCAGGAACGGGTGGCCGGCGGCGGAATTGAAGGCGATACCCCCGGGACAGGGTGGACAACATCCACACGTCCGGCGTGTGGGCAGCCCAGTAGGTGAGCTGTCTCGGGGCAAAATAACCGACCGCTGGCACTAGGGTATCATCTGCGGGGCCCCCGACCCCTCAAAGGCCTGGGAGGATACCGTCTAGACTGCGCCCCTCAAAAGGAATGAGACGGCCCAGCCCCAGCCAGGTCAAGAGTCTGACCCCACTGACCTGAAAAAAGTCTCTGGGCCGATCCCCGACCCCGCATTGGAACCCGAGGCACAACGAGAGAAGGGGACGGACGCGAGGACCTACATGAGGAGCTCGCACCCGTCCAAGTGCCAGCCGGTTGGCGATCACGTCTGTGAAGCCCCGCCAGCTGCTGCCTTGTACGAGACGCCTGAGCAGTACGGTCTAAGGCGTCTAGTGCTGCAGAGCCAAACAGTTCCCCCGGAACCACAGGTAAGTCCCGTAAGGTTCTCCTACAAGGCTCAGTGAGTGGCGACTGCGCCAGCCAGACCTGGCGGCGAGCACGCACTAGTGTGGAGAGTGTTCGGCCAACCTCTCTTGTCATCAAGGCAAAGGCCTGCAGAGATGCATCAACCAGGCCTTGCGTGGGATGGTCCATTGGAACAGATTCCAATGAGGACGACAGGGCCAGCATGAGATGGGAAAGAGAGTTCCCAATCCGGCCCATGCGGGCCCCAGAATCATAGGCCCTGCAGAGAAGGTCGTCAGTAATACGGCACTGAGGCTGCGGACAACGGGCATTGGGTCGCAAGGCCTCGTCCGGAGGGATGATAAGAGAGGCGATGCTTGGTTCCACCGCAGGCATCTGCCCCAGGCCAACCTTGGGTGCCTCCTGCATGGATGCCAGAACCCTGTCATCCCGTGTCAAACGTGAAAACGCCCTGGTGTCTGACCAGCAGGCATGCAGTTCCCGAACATACTCGTCCGAGGGAGGAACCACAAGGGTCGCTTCCGACGTACGGCGCCTAAAAATTACGCTGGAAGCCGCAGGCTGGGCCTGAGGGACAATAATCTGCAGGCGGGCAAGAGCAGTTCGAACGGCGGCTGTCACGGACTCCTCCGTATTGTCCTGGGAGGAAACAGAGTCAGACCTAGACGTCCCGGAGCCCTGCTCCGAAAGGTCCTCACAGAAGTGAGTGTCAGAGGCCGCCAATGAAAGAGCATCGTCGCCAGCGACTGATGCGTCATCCTGCTCGGGAGGGAGTGCCCCGTCCCGGCCATCATCAGTCTGAAAGGACTGGAGGAGGGCCTTCATGCGGGTCAGCTCGGCGATGAGGTGATCCACCCTCGTGGACAACCCGTCCTTATCGGGCCGTCTGGCTCGCTTTGCCGGCCGTGAAGATGCAGCCACAGCAGGCCGTTTGTCCACCGTCTGACCCGGTGGCAACGTGCTACGTGGCGAAGCACACGTCCCCTCTGCAGGCCGCTCCAGCGCAGCCAACCGCTCCCGTCTGACTTAACGCATGACGGCACAGTTGGGGCAAGCGTCAGCCGACAGCGCCTCCCGGAGATGCCCCACACCAAGACAGGCGGGACACAAGTCATGTCCGTCCTCGGGCTGAAGCGGCGTCAGACAGGACGAGCAACACAAATTCTGCAGCATCATGCTCGAAAAGCGTGAGCAGACAGCCACCAAGAGGAGTCAAGCCCGAGCAGAAAGCGCCACTGGTGACTCCGTTAGCAGGGAGGAAAAACCAGACGTCACTGGTGAAGTCAGACAAATACAGAACCCAAAGCGAGCGTAAACGCCACTGGTGAGCTGAAATGACAAATAATAGACAACTCAGTGCGAGCGAAAACGCCACTGGTGAGTTGGATAACAATCAGGATAATTAATGAACTCAAACACGAGCAGTACACGCCACTGGTGAGTTGGATAATACAGTATTCAGTAAGATAAACTCAAACACGACCAGGGCATGCTACTGGCGAGCTGAATAAATGGCAACAGAAGTTAAACACCCCGCTAGCGAAAACGCTACAGGCGAGTCATATAAACAGAGGAGTAACTCCACGCGGGCAGAAACGCCACCGCTGTGAGAGTAAAAAAGAGCAGAACTTACCAGTTGTCGTCGAAGCGACCGAAGAACCGGTAAAGATGAAAACCGCTCGTGCAGCCCTGGAGGGCGAGACTTACCCGCAACTCCGACCAGAGTTGGTCACGTGGCTACTAGCAACGAGTAGTTTTTCAGGAAGCAGTGTGGTTCACACCGAAGCAACAAGCTTCACACGACCACACGCTGTACTCAACAGATACAAACCTGCGCGCGAGAAGAATTAAGGGACTGGGCCCCGGATGTGACGTGCCTATATAGAGTCACGCGGGTCCCCGGCAGGTCACGGGGTGACGTTGTTGTTATTTGTACTCGACCTGCGCATGCGCAAGAATGTTCATTCGTGCTTGAAAGCACCGCCCCTGGCGGTCAGGAGGGATGAAATAGAACTACATCACCTGTTCCACTGTGATTGTGGCTTATTGTTTGGTGTCTTCCTGGCAAATTCATACAAATATTTGCATCCACTGATTTGATTTATTGGTGAGTTTGTCATCTGAAAGCACTATTGTTTTCGCACGAAACGTCTGCTCGATTGCTTATTGGAGCGTTGTTTAATTAGAATTGTTGGCGTTTGTTACCTGGATCGTCACCGGGATTATCACAGCTGATTATGGTTTAGTATGCTCCACTCTCACCCAGAAGGTAACCTGATTTCTGATTTTGTGCGAGCTCTGGCTCTTTTTGCATTGATATGATCAACATGGAATGTAGCTACATTTAAGTTGATACTGTGCAGTATATTTATTAAATTCTTTCTTTTCCTCACTCTGCTTGAGTATTTGACAATTTATTTTGTTTTTTGATTGATATGTTGGAAGTGTACTTTGATTTCAACTTTTCAATTTTAAACCTCAATTTGATTACCCGGTAGTTGAAATATATTTTGTTTTATTTAAATTATGGTTAATTTTACCTGATTGAAATGATTGAAATGGTTGATTAGTTTAATCATTAGGAATTTAATAATTGCATTTGCATTTAATATTTAATTTTTTATATGCTTTGTACCTGATTGTTTTTGATAAAATACTTAATGGGTTTTCTGACCTTTCAGGTCGTTTTTTTTTTCTTCCATTGTTTTCTCTCCCTTGATGGATCAGATCCTCTTTTGGATCTAAGGATGGCGAGCTAGGAAAAGGACCAGAACTTTATGATCTTGAAATTTGATTCATTCAGAGGACATTTGTCTCTCATTGTGCATTTGTAATTGTCCGTTTTTTTTTTTTTCTTTCCCCTCAAATCACTAATATATACACCTAAATTAAAACCATTGTCTCCTGTCCTCATTCACACCTCAGGCTCCTTAAAATAACCATCTTCTGATGCTGCTCTTGTAGCCGCAGTTAGCTGCATAGCCCATAAATGTTACACTGTGATGTGACCAGTTGACACAAAACTTAACTCAACTTTGTTCTCATTTCAGGCATCACAGAGGAATGACTCCTACTAGATGATGAACAGGTAAGAGACACTGGTCTCACATACTTTATAAAAACCGAATAATTAGGTTTCTGTCGTTGTAGCTTTATTTAAATCATAAATGGCTTCTGAGCTTCCTCATCACTAAACATCCAGAATGTGTTGCAATAACAAACAGCCTGACAAAAGTGGAGACTTTAAGGGAAATGGTCAGAACTTCATGTACCCGGTGAGTCCAGCTCCATCAGCATCAAACAGTAAAACTGCTGTTATTTATTTTGATCATGTGTAGAAAATATGAGACTTCCTGCGCAGCTCAAATGAAGCAGGTCAAATATGGACTTTTAATAAAGATGTTTGTTAAAGTAAATGCTCACGAGATGCTTCAGGATTGAGTGGGCTGATTGGGAAGTGAAGTTTATATGATGTAATTTAGCTTACTCTGAAATGTAAAGACTGTGATTTGTTTCTAACCGAGGCTTTAACAGCTTTCATTAGGAAGGGAAGCCTTTTTTTTTTTTTTCTAATAGATGCTCATTCCATGAATGCATCCAGAAATGATTAGGGGGTATTTTGTGCTTTCAGGAAGCAATTTAAAGCAGCCTGCTCAACATCTCACTGAAGAAGTGTAGATCATGTCTGTTATGAAGCCGATGGCGCCTGACTTGTCGCCGGTTCACCTTTAATCTGTTTGTTCTGTTGGTTCATTGATCGTTTACAGTCATGGAAAATGTTTGTGTTGATAGATTTAGGTTTGAGGAGTCGGGCTGAGGGTATATTCAGATGTCATTGTCTATATTTGGCTATTTATCATCCTCCGCCACCAGGGTGATTCTAGAATCTGACCTTCAGGGGGCTCAGCCCCCGGTGTTGACAATGGCTCTTGGCTTGAACAACGCAGTAGCCATTGGCATCAGAAGTATTTGTAATGTGTGTATATGTGGGGGTTCTGGGGGTCCTCCAGAAAATTTTGGCATAAAGTCGATGCCATTTCTTGCATTCTGGTGTATTTTAACAGGTTTTTAAATATCCATGTTTATCTACGTAAGTAAACACTTGATTTAATAACTATTTTAGGGAGCAATAAGATGTAGCGCTAAGCTAGCAGCACGCAATACTAGACCTGAGAAAGGGAAATGTCAGTGACGAGCACCGGAGTTGAAACTTTTGTCATCCAATGTCTTCACTAGAAAGAGACATGAAGAAATGATAAAGATGTTAAATGAAAATGAGGTAGATAATTGTCATTTATCATGCGATTAACAAATAAATATGCAATCAATAATTAACCCCAGCACATGAAGCATCAAGATAAGCTGTATGTTCGTAAAATATCTTTATTAAAGAATAATCAGTGAAGAGAGAAATGAATTCACTTTCAGCTTGTTTAGTTGGACCAGAGGGAGGGAGGGCAACAGATGGATTTATGACGCTTCAGTGCCCCAACATGTGCTCCCATCTTTGTCTGAGGCACCACGACATGTTAATCTGTTTATAAAGACCTTTATCATACGAGTAAAGCTTCAACTGGCTTTACTGGGAGACACAAGACCAGTCATGGTGCAAGAAACTAATTTATTATTAATTTTATACAAAAATAAACTAGAAATTAGCTTCATTGGAAAAAAAAAACTGCATGTTGCTCGACAAGTTTTCAAATGTCAGACTAAGATTATCTTCATGTTCTGCTTGTTTTGAGTTAATCTTGAAAATAACTTCACGTAGTGATTTTAGAGAATCATACTTCTCTTCAGATTCTTCTCAACTACTTCCAGGCCAGTTTGTTGCTCAACTTCTGTAAAAATGGGCGACTTGGAGGCATTTTTGTGTTTGATAAGTAACCAGGCTCTGTCTCTCCTCGATTAATCCTCCTCTTTGTTTAACCAGATAAAAACACGCTGAGATTATGAGCTGTTCTCTAAAGATTATTAAATTCAGTTTATTTCTGTAGCTCCAAGTCACAACATTGCACAGAAACATTCATATTCATAAAAATTCAATTAATAACATTATTTATCTAAGGCAGGGTAAGTTAGCCAGCAGACTGTGTTGAATCTTCACTTCTTCAGTCTCCCGTCCTGAACAAGCACAGAGGAGACAGTGGGAAGAAACCTCCAGCAGAACCAGACTCATGTCATCTGGCCAAGATGTCAGGAGCACACGTCATAGAACAAAGACCAAAACAAGTGACAATTAGAGATACAAGTTACCTTCTTACCTGGTTTATGAGTTCAGCATGCATGAACACAGAAAAAAAAAATTTCACAAGAGACATAAATTAAACTTAAACACAGGAAAAATATAAAAAAATATAAGCAGTTGTACAAACAAGACGTACTATGGCGTCACCGCACTTTGGGTTTGAACAGTGAATGTTTGTAGTTTTCAAGACAAGTGTTTTTCTGGACTTCAGTTGAACAGGCTGTAAAAGTATATTTTAATGTTTTTCATCCATCCATCCATCCATCCATTACAGGTAGTCCTCGACTTACGAACGAGTTCCGTTCCTACGGCCGTTCGTATGTCAAAAATCGCCGTAAGTCGGAAAACACACGAGCCGCCAGTTATACACGTACATATACGTTACTGTACAGTTACCAAATTACCAAGCACTTCGCCTATCCTAACACAGTACCCAACATAATTATTTAAAAAAACACATACAGTACATTTGGAAGCATGTTAGCTCGTTGCACGTCCGAGCTCTGCAGCTTCCAGCTGCTTCACGCGGTCCAAACTGTTTGTAACTGCATGTTAGCTCCATACATTTGGAGCCATAATGAAGGTAAAAAGAGTTAACTTACTAGGAGCTGGTGAAGCCGTTTCTCCGTGTTAACATGTTAGCTCCGGGTTCGACCAACATCTGAGGCTGCCAGGCAGACATTGAGGCGAGCTCCCATTCACAGTAGTCCTCTCCACCGCCCGTCGGCTTCGTGTCCCCGGTGGGGCTTTGGCGTTAGCATGTTAGCCACTTCAAAAGGCTGAGCAGCGGTTTCTCCGCCTTTTAGCATGTTAGCTCGGTGTTCCCACGCTGAGCTGGTGGTGTCGGCCGGCGTGGTGGAATGCGGTGCGGCGGAGCGATCAGCGGCTGCTGCTCCGGGCCTGAGACGTCCACAGAGTTCACCGACCGTTTCCAGCTCATTTATACGATTGCGAAGCAATCTCTGATCGGACAGACGGTCTGTCCAAAGCCGGCTGTCGAAACTGGAGGTAACCGAAGCTAAAGGACAACTGCCGAAAACTGGTGCGACTGCGTAATCGGCTTCAAAATAATAATACAGTAATAATATTAATAATTTATTTCTAAAGCCATCTAAAACAACCACAGCTGCAACAAAGTGCTGTACACATAAAATCAAGAACATTTAAACACATAAAATAAGATAAAAAAAACAAAAAACATTTTAAATATTTTTATTAATATGATGCGTTCGTAACATCGAATTGCCGTAAGTCGAGGACTACCTGTATCTTTATCCGCTTCTACCTTTTTGTGTCACTGGTGTCCATATCCAGCAGTCACTGTGCGAGAGGCAGGGGACACCTGGACAGGTCTCCAGTCCATCACAGGGACACACAGAGACAACCATTCTTTCTCTCTCACCTAGAGACAATCTAGAGTTATCAATGAGCCAAACATTCATGTTTTTGGTCTGTGGGAGGAAACTGGTGTACACGAAGAAAACCCACGCATGCACAGGAGAACATGCAAACTCTACCCAGAAAGATCCGGCCCGGGATTTGAACCAGTGACCTTCTCTGTGAAATGCAACAGCTCTACCAACTGAGCCACAGTGCCACCCCCTTAATGTCTTTGGTGCAAGATCTTCAAGTGGGCAGGAGTTGTGCTGTCGAGAAGAACTGAGTTTTTTTTTTTCTTTTCTTGTCCGAGGCAGCAGTAGCTATGTTTACATGGGCAAAATTTTGTGACCGGATTGAAATGTGCTCTGATTGCATAATTAAATAGTACCGTTTACATGGGCTCAATCCGTTCATGACAAGCGTTTACATGCAGCAGGCTTTTATTCTGACCAGAAAAACAGACATGCGCAGAGTGGTACACTCCCCCTTTTTAAACAAAACCGAAGAGGAAGTTGATTTCGTGAAAACCACAGAAGAAGAAGTTACTTCCGGGACGAAAGTAAACAGATGCGCCAAAAATGGACCCGCGCCAGACTGTTGTGACGGCGATGGAGTTTTTACTGCACTCCCTGATTGAGCTACAGGCAAGCAACGCATGCTTTTAGTCTTTTTTATTCTCAAGATGAGAGCGCTGGAAAAGGAGACATGTAGGGGAGGGGTGCGCTGCCGCGCACATGCGCAGTCAGGACAGTTTTCCAAGGTCCGATAAAAGGAACAGATCAAGTGTTTACATGCTCACCGATCTGGTTACTGATCGGCGTAAACCACCTGTTTCGAACGGATCGCAAATTAGGTCGGATCACGCTGAATACACAAAAAATAACCCGACCGGGGTGTTTACATGACGCACTTTTGATCCGATCGGCCGTTTGATCCAATTACTTATGTCCATGTAAACGTAGCTAGTGACGGGTCCTGGTGATCGGAGGGAGCAGTTGTATCCTCCAGCAGGTGCATTGCTGATCCGGGAGGTGGCAAACCGTGGCCTTGCATACTTTTAAGCAATATAATAACTAAAATGCAGAGGTTTCTCAAACAATTGGGATGGTCGATTTAACGATGTGTATGACAGAAGCCATCTTATATTTTGACGTGGCAGCCCAGTTTTTGAAAGTGACCTTTTCTTTTCACCGCACACCAACATGGAACTTGTTGCTTATTTTCAAGTGTTCACGCTCACAAGACGAGTGAACATATATCGTGGTTGCCATCTTGAATTGTGATGAATTTCTCTTCATCTTTGATGTAGCCACACCAAAGTGGAAGTCTGTTCCCCTTATTTTTGATTGATTGGTTTGATTGATTTGATAGGTACAGACAAACAATGACATAGACAAAATGAGTAAAACAGCAGTCCCATGTTTGCATCATAGTGATATAGCAACAGCTAATTTGCAGCACTTGTACTTAGATGGGCTTTAAAAAAAATTGAAGTGGTAATCATTTAAAATTGCACAACAAAATGAATTCAAAACAGAGAAATGTAATATGTCAAAAATGGGTACAGTTCTGTTTTTGACATAACCAGAGCTTTGCCTTGCATTTTAAACATATTGAAACTGGTTGTGGATTTTATAATAGCAGGAAGAGAGTTCCAAACCGTAGATCCTTACTGTAGATCACTTTGGGATCTGTTACTGACGCAAAGTGCATTATAAATAAAAGTTGTTATTATTATTGATATTATTATCCTCTCACCGACGGAGAACCTTGTGCAAAAGTGGTTCTTCTAAAGGGGACCTTACGATTTCCATTCGAAGCTGCTCTGGTAGATCTGCTATTGCCGTGCAGTCTCTGTATCACTTAATGGTGTAGGTGAAAATCCATTTAAACACTTAAAAAACAAATTTAAAACATTATACTTTATAAAATTTGTAAAATCCAGAATGTTATATTTACCATACTCAAAATATGACAGTGATGGAATCTAGTTGGCTTTTGATATAAAACCTTTTAAGGCTCAATTATAGAGACTTGCTAAAAGTTTGAGTGTAGAATAAGTGGTCTGAGACTAGACAGTTATCGTGCTCACCAGTCACTACGTGCACGGACAGACATTTCCTCTGTGATGGGCGACAACAAACATGTTTTTTCAGAAGCTTGTTTCCAATGAATCTTCTTCTAAGTATCATTTTACGTATCAGTGTAGCCTCTGTCTTCTGTAAGTTCTGTCACGTTTCCCCTCATGTCCCCTCATAACCAAAGTGTTTTATAGAATATCTCCTAATATCTAATTTCTCAGCTCTAAGTGCATAAAGCTGCTGTTTATTCTGAGTAGAACGGATTAGCTTCCCACGAGACGCTTCCTTTTGTGGGCAGCGCATCAGTCGAGCAGATCTCCGGAGGAGGAGTTCATTTTAATTCTTCAAAGTTAAAAGCAAACTTCACGTCTCAGCCCGGCTCCTTCCAGCAGGCGCTTGATAACGTTCCAGTCAGAAATGTTCTTTTGAGTGGATTCCAGTGGCGTTGAGTTTGTCCCTCAGGTTTGTTGTGTGGCTTTTGAAGTTTGCTCGAACTGAAGCGGTCCCCGCTGACGCCGCTGCAGACACAGACTCGTGGCAGATGGTTCATCTCACGGGAGAAAAATGACTTTTCTTTTTGTGGCCGACGTCTAGTTTTTTGTTGAAACATCCACGTTGGTCATTAAAATACTTAACAGAAAGTACTTTAACAGAATGTACTGTACCAGAAAAACAGACCTGTTTATGTAACATTTACAATGAACGCATCTAAAAGATGATTTATTTAAATGTTATTTGATATTTTTGCCATTTTAAAAATGTTTTGTTTGTTGTTTAGTCTCTTTTCAACATTGCGACCTCAGTATTGATGGTGTCAGATCTCCATGTGGTGTCTCTTTTGAAACAATGAAAAGCAAAACATCTAAATATTTACAGAAATATTTCAGGTTTATAAATTCTTAATGAGCCTCTTTTTCCTCTGAGTTCTTTTGATTGGATTTTTTTAAAATTATTTTATTAAAAAGACATTCATAGTCCAGATTATTTAATATAAGATGTATTTTATCACTTCTGTTGGTGCTAATAATAATAATAAGGATCAAATCAAATAAATAGTTTCCGTGTCGATATATCTTTGTAGTTTCATCTAGGCAACTGCATGCACAAACTGCTCAGTTATCTTTTTGTTTCCTAATTTTTAGAAGATAAAAACATAATAATTAAACAAAAAATATTTCAAGAAACAAAACAACAAAAAAACTCTCCAAAACCACATAAATTACAACAAGACTTTTTTTTTTGTTTGATCATCTTTGTGGTCATAAAACATAACTGCATCCAGAATCCAGGATGAAGTTTTACAGCAGCATCCCAAAGCAATATTTAACGGTAACGAGGAGGAACATTTGTGGGTTAAAATACTCCAGAACTCTAAAAGTTGTTGAAACTCCCAGTAAAAATATTCAGAAGATTTTTGTGTCTTTACAAACCTGGTCCAGCTGCTAACCAGATGTTCAGTTCAGGTCATCGTTCTGGACCAGCATTAAAAACTGGAACACCAACAGATTGTGGATCAGGATTCTGGTTCCTAAATATCTAGCCCAGGGGTCTGCAACCTGCGGCTCTGGAGCCAAATGCGGCTCTTTGGTCCCTCTGCAGTTTTTTTTTTTTTTTTTCAAGCTTTAACTAATTTTTAACAAAAAACTGATTTTTATTGGTTATACAAATAAAGTACCGTGTTTTCTGGTGTATAGGTTGCACCTTATGGGTTTTTCAAGGACTGCGACCTATACTGTACACCGGTGCGACCTATATATGGCTTGTTATCACTTTCAGCGAAACAAATGTTTAAATCCAGCTCAGTTCACAATTACGTTCATTTATTAAGGAAAAGTTCAGCTCAGACACATATTTGCTATAATTTTTATGAAACAAATACAGTAATTGTTTTTAAGTGTTAAATTTCTTAAAAGCCTTGCTGTGCGCTCCTGTGGCAGATATTTGCAGCAGAGCTAAACGTAGGTGCGACCTATCTAGGGATTTTTCCATCTATTGGTGATAATTGGACAATGCGACCTATACACCGGTGTGACCTATACACCAGAAAATGCGGTACTAGTTTTAGCAGTTTTCCTGTAATTTATTTTGCAAATATGTGAATACTGGAACAAGCAGCGTGACACGTGAAATCTCCGCCTGCCTCGTTCTATAAACAGTGATATTAGAACTGGATCCAGCGGTGTCTCTTCCAACACAGATGTTGGTCACAGCAGCTTCATTCAGGTGTAGATTGATTACACATGAGACTCAAAATATATTCAATCAGTCGTAGTTCAGAATGCGGTGTGTCTCCGCCGCCATTACTGTTGACAGAAATGCCGGTTGTCCGCGCGTGCGTGCTGCGTGCATGTATGTCAAACAAAAGCTAAGCGGGAGATGTTTATGTCGTCAACGGGGGGTCAGCAAAAAACCTCCACTCTGAGAGGTGGATTCAGAAACCTTCAGATTCAAAGAATGGGCCCAGTGGTGTCGTGTAAACGATCGGCAGAACCGCAGAGAAAGGAGCGGTTTCACTCAAAATATGCACCGTGTAAACGGCCCCTTAGTCAACAAAGGTGTAAAAATGGCTCTTTTGATCATAAAGGTTGCAGAACCCTGATCTAGCCCAATATCTCCGACCCATCGGCCCCTCGGATCACGTGTCACTTCCTGTCAGATTTGTTTCCTTTTCTTTGTCCTTTCAAACAGTTTGGCTGTTTGTCACCTTAAAGGCTCCAGTATAGCTCTGCGTTCGGCCGACGCCGGTCCGTGAGCGCGTTCTGCGCGCAGGCAGTTCACCCCCATAGCTCAGCGTGAGGCTCCAGCGTTTTCGCGCCACATTCTTGCGTCATTTGAGCAGATGCAGGGCAGAGCGTTTGACAAATTGAGGTCGCTGATTGGTCATTTGCTGGCACGCCTACTGAATTGATTAACAGGTCGGGTGGAAAAAAAGTCGAGAGCTGGCAGCTTCTGCCTTAGCGGTGTTCTGTGTTTATATGTTAATAAAAAGTAAAAAAAAACACAAAAAAAAACAGGGAGCATTGGTCCTGTTGCCCACACATCAGACCATACACCAGGAAATCTGCAGAACCTCGCGCAGCCACGTTGGACCCGAGTTTAATTCGCTCGTGACAAATTCATTAATTTCTCATCATTTCAGTCATGGAGTCAACGGAGGAGGAAGCGATCACTTGACTTTTGGCAAAAAAAAAAAAAAAAGGCCAGATCAGGGATGAAGAAGGGGAATTTAAAGGTCCACTGACATGATTTTTCTACTATTCATAAAATTGCTCAAAATATATATATTTTATCATTTAAATATGTTCGTTTTTGCAAAAAAAAAATGATAAATCACTTTAATTTAGCTTTAAAGTTGCAGTATGTAGCTTTTTTTATAAACATATTTCTTCTCTCTGTCACTATTTTTTGTCAGAGTGATGTTAAACAGGTAATCTTTGAGAAATACTATATTCCTCTGGCGTCTCCCGGTGGTTAAAATAGCATTTATAAAAACCAGAGCGGGCCGTTTTTGACCAGCCAATAAAAACAGAGTTATTTTCATGAACGAGCTTCCCCCGCCCTCCCCCCGCCTCTCCCAGCGGCTGCGCGCAGCAGCCGGGCAGTGGGCACGCTCCCGTCTCAAACAGTAGCTGTTTCAAGATGGCGGAGGTGGCGAGAGCTTCGTGCTCAAAGGATTGCCAAGCGATGCAGAGTTAGCAACTTTCCTGCTTGAAAAGTAAGTGTCTTTGCTTCAATCATGTGATAGCGCAAATGCCATGTTATTATCTACAACAGGCTAAAACCGTTTTCCGGCCTACAGCTGACGTGATGCTAATGGCAGCAGCTAACTCATTCAACCTCAGTATTGTTTCGATACGTACATTTAGTTATCCTAACTTATTGTATTGTGGATCAGCAAGCAGATATGATGAAAGTACTGTAACTGCGCTGTCTGTGTGAGATAGGCATGATCACAAGAACTAGCAATTAGCATATTGTCTGCTGATCATTTGGTGGTCATAATCGAAAAGTCTGTTAGTTGTACTACACAATATATGTTGTTGATGCATACATGTCAACCTCTTTGGACGTTTACCTGTATAAAGGGCCTCAAAAATCATTAATTTTTGGAATAAAATCTGTAAAACTTGCGGTGGGGTGGACGAGTTTGTTGTCTGCTGCGGACATGAGCCTGCAGTGAAGCAGGATGAAAGGAGAGCATAAAAAGTTCAAATTTTACTTCTAGCAGCAGAACAGGATGGAAGATGGCTGTTTGATGCTATTTTTTAAATCATCATTTAAATCATCATTTTTAAATCATCCTACATGCTTTGATATGTTAGATAAATTTGTCATTGTGTGATAAATGTGTTGAAAAGAATATCTGATTATTGTTTGAACTACATTATATGTTTTTATGCAGAGATGATGACTTTGGGGAAGGTCTGAGAAGAAGTGAATTTGGGGAGACTCCCATTCAGGTTTTGGAAACAAGGTAAGTAAGGGGAAAACATATTTATGTCAAGATTATTTTATGGTTTGCACTGCAACTAATATAACTGTGATCATAATATTATTACACAATTTTAAAATGTAGATGGTAAGGTTGTATGTCTAATATTGTTTATGAAATGTATTTCCACCAGATATTATGGTAGGCAGAAACAAAAACCAAAGTTTAATAGTTGTTTTTATATAATCCATCCATCCATTTTCTTCCTCTTATCCGGGGTCGGGTCGCGGGGGTAGCAGACTAAGTAGGGAGGCCCAGACTTCTCTCTCCCCAGCCACTTGGAGCAGCTCCTCCGGGGGAATCCCAAGGCGTTCCCTGGCCAGCAGAGAAACATAGTCCCTCCAGCGTGTCCTGGGTCTTCCTCTGGGTCTCCTCCCGGTGGGACATGCCCGGAACACCTCACCAGGGAGGCGTCCAGGAGGCATCCTAACCAGATGCCCGAGCCACCTCAACTGGCTCCTCTCGATGTGGAGAAGCAGCGGCTCTACTCCGAGTCCCTCCCGGATGACTGAGTATGGAGACAGGACGATGGCAAAATGGGCGTGGACAAATACAGAAGGGGCGTGAACAAATACAGATCTCGCGAGAGCAAATACATGCCTAGAGGGAGCAAATTACTCTCGTGCGAGCGCAAATCAGCCCTGCGCGCGCAATGGGGATGAGCGCGAGCGTAGAAAAGAGATCCAAGCGCGCGCACGTGCGCTCGGAGGACAACTACTTGCTCTCGCGTGCAAAATGTATCTACTGACAGACTCTCCCTCTCGCTCACGGTTCAGACTTTTGGCAGCCAGTGGGAGGATCCAGACCACGACACATGATTGGCTGCAGTCTTCCTGTCCTCTGTGATTGGGTGTAACACTTCCTGAACCTGAAAATGTAAAATACTGTAAATAGATACCTCTGGACTATTGAGAATGAACTTTCTTGTTAAATAAATAGATTTATCTAAATATACTTCAAGTACATTGTTATAAAATATATTTTGTTGCACTTTATGAAGTACTATTTTTTGCTAAATATAAAATACATTTCAATCAAATATATTTCTAAAAGGAATCTTCATATAAACTTTTTAACTGCACGTTTCATTCAACCTTTATTTATGCATCTCATTGAGCCTCGAGGACTCATTTACAAGAGAGACCTGGCTACAAACAAAGAATGATGACAACAGTGACAACAATAGACAGTTAAAAGAGGCATACAGATTTTTTTAACAAATTAAAATAAGATGGCAAAAACAGCTAGATTATAAGGTGAATGTGGAAAAGTAAAAACAGGAACTTTAGAACAATGTGTGTGATCACTGGTCAGTGGAAGTTCTGCTGTTCTTCTCATTTGGTTCTGGGCGATGGTTGGAACCTCCTTCAGTCTCACACGGCCTGACTGTGTCTTTGTGAAGTGCCCTCTCACAAAATGTGCCTGTAGAGTGATACTAGTTTATTTCCTTGCACATTTCTTTCACAGATAAACATTTTGAGCCCTGATTAAAAATGTTTGTGCAGATTAAAGGTGTTGTGACATGATTTTGTAACTATGCATAAAATTGCCCAACATAAATATCTTTTATCATTCAACTATGTTCGTTTTTGCAAACAAACTTATAAATATATTTAATTTTGATTTAAGATTGATTTTAAACTTTGCACCGTGTTTATTCATGGGAAATCCGATTACACACGAATGCACCATCTGTGACGTAGTGTGAGGCAGAGGGCTCAGGTCTCTTTAATAGCGGACAATTTAAAACCTGACATATTTATCAATCTATGTGAAGATTTGAGTTATTTGTCTTCAGTTGTGGGAAGCAGAAAATTGTTTGGGTGATGGAACAAGAAACAGCAGGATCTAATTTAGGACTGATGCTGTATCATGAGACTTACCATTCAGCCTGAACTTCAGGTGGAGGGAGGCGGGGGTCCAAGGGTGCAGCTTTGTTGCATCCTTCACAAAGTATTTCATCTTTTGGGTCAAATCAATTTTAAATCAAAATTATATATATATATATATATATATATATATATATATATATATATATATATATAAGGTTTGTTTGCAAAAACAAACATAGTTGAACACAAGATA
>JBBPBX010010253.1:0-25855 GCA_038048925.1 Garcialebias charrua | reverse complement strand
ATCCTTCACAAAGTATTATATATATATATATAAGGTTTGTTTGCAAAAACAAACATAGTTGAACACAAGATACTGTATTTATGTTGAGCCATTTTATGAAAAGTTAAAAAATCATGTACATAACAAATCTGTCATTAAATAATACAAATACATGTGTGTATGTTATACTGTACAGTATATACATGATACACACACACATTGTATTAATATACCGGTACATAATATTTGAACACTGCAACATTGTCAGATTAGAACTAGTTTGTTTTGATTTTAGGTCCCCTGTTACTCTCATGTGAATAAAGCAGTGGGATAATGTCTGTACAGAAAATATTCTATAACACAAGTTCATCTTTTGGGTATTACTACTGTTCTGGAAGTTGGAAATGTCTTAATAATTTAGTTTGAAAATGAAGAAAAAAGAAAACGTCCACAGTTTTGATCTATCGGTATTTTATTTTGAAGGAGAATTTTGAGTTGGCAGTGCATTGTGGGGTAGCAGCAGTTATAGTTATATATTATATATACAGTACTGTACTGTAGTTATATATTGAAGCTCTCGGCCCTGACCTCTCTGGATGGTTTTCAGAATCTGTTGGAATCCTGGCAAAAACCAATGCAGATATGTTCCTGTCTTTGATATTTTTTTGTACATCTACCTTGTAATGTTTTTGCAACTTTTTCTTTCCTTTTGTTTATTGTAATATATTTGTATCATTGATGTTCATCATTCTTTAGTTTGTAGCAGGTCGCTTTCGTAAATGAGCCCTCGAAGCTCAATAAGATTTACCTGACTAAATAAAGGTTGAATGAATAATAGTTAGGAAAACGTTTTTGCAGAGAGAAAGCCTGTCTGTTAATGTATAAATTTCACCTCTTGAGTCATCAATCTTTTCTTTCACCTCCAAAAGCAATGGCTGTAAGTTCGCCATCTTATTTTAATTTGTTAAAAAAAATCTGTATGCCTCTTTTAACTGTCTATTGTTGTCACTGTTGTCATCATTCTTTGTTTGTCTCTCTTGTAAATGAGTCCTCGAGGCTCAATGAGATGCATAAATAAAGGTTGAATGAAACGTGCAGTTAAAAAGTTTATATGAAGATTCCTTTTAGAAATATATTTGATTGAAATGTATTTTATATTTAGCAAAAAATAGTACTTCATAAAGTGCAACAAAATATATTTTATAACAATGTACTTGAAGTATATTTAGATAAATCTATTTATTTAACAAGAAAGTTCATTCTCAATAGTCCAGAGGTATCTATTTACAGTATTTTACATTTTCAGGTTCAGGAAGTGTTACACCCAATCACAGAGGACAGGAAGACTGCAGCCAATCATGTGTCGTGGTCTGGATCCTCCCACTGGCTGCCAAAAGTCTGAACCGTGAGCGAGAGGGAGAGTCTGTCAGTAGATACATTTTGCACGCGAGAGCAAGTAGTTGTCCTCCGAGCGCACGTGCGCGCGCTTGGATCTCTTTTCTACGCTCGCGCTCATCCCCATTGCGCGCGCAGGGCTGATTTGCGCTCGCACGAGAGTAATTTGCTCCCTCTAGGCATGTATTTGCTCTCGCGAGATCTGTATTTGTTCACGCCCCTTCTGTATTTGTCCACGCCCATTTTGCCATCGTCCTGTCTCCATACCAGACACCCTGCGGAGAAAACTCATTTCAGCCGCTTGTATCCGAGATCTTGTTCTTTCGGTCACAACCCAAAGCTCATGACCATAGATGAGGGTGGGAACGTAGATCGATCGGTAAATTGAGAGCTTTGCCTTTTGACTCAGCTCTCTCTTCACCACGACAGACCGGTACAGCGCCCGCTTCACTGCGGATGCTGCACCTATCCGCCTATCGATCTCACGCTCCAGTTTTTATATAATGTATTTCTTTATTGTTATGGCTTTTCTGTGCTGCAATTTTAGTGGACATAAAATTAGAATAATACAGATGCACAATATTGACAATAAATATCTTTGAAGCTTATTTTTTTATTATTTTATTTTTCTAACCGCGTCACAGAAAATGTACAACTTTATAAATTTAAGAATTTTTAAAAAGATGACTTAATTAAAATTCTGTGTTCATGTATAACATACACTTGCACTGAACGTACGTATTTTAGTGCGTGTTAAAAATATGATTTTGTCTATACTTTCGAGTTAGTCTCATTAACTTTTATTGAGAGCATTTATTGTACTGGTTCCCAAGTACATGTTTCTTTATTTCATGATCAAACTTGATTATTGTTGCTTTAATAAAATATGTAATGTGTTTCCTCAGTATCAATGTTAGTTTGTTTTTTACGTTTATATTTTTTTTGTTTCAGTATGTCTTCGCTAGACATTACGACGACAATGATGAAAGTGACTTGTTATTGCATGTTCTCTCCGTGCATGCGTGGGTTTTCTCCGGGTTCTCCGGTTTCCTCCCACAGTCCAAAAACATGCATGTTAGGCTGATTGGTGACTCTAAATTGACCCTGGGTGTGAGTGAGACAGGTCTCTCTTGTAAATGAGTCCCCGTGGCTCAACGAGGCTAGCCTGTATAAATAAAGGTTGAATGAATGAATGTTCTTCTTCCTCAGGTTGTCAGCGCTGTCCTGTTGATGATGATGGTGGTGGTGGTCCCACAGACAGCAGCAAAGCCACACAGGAAGTCCTTTGAAGGTTTAGCAGAAGAAACGGTCCCTCTGCGTTTGGACCCAAACAATTTAGTTCCCAGCCTAAAAGTCAGTTCTTTGGCCAGCGACTCCATCTCACCGTGGACCTACAAGTGAGGCTTCAGCTCCTCAGTGTGTTGTCCTTCATGAAGCTCAGAGTCCTGTTAACAGTTTTTGTCTCCTCTCTGTCCTCAGCATCTCCAGGGATGACAACATGTTCCCTCATGCGCTGTCGCAGGCTCACTGTTTGCTCAAAACCTGCCTGGACCACCAAGGACTGGAGGACGGGGGCCTGGAGTCCCGTCCCATTCTGCATCAGGTGCTGGTTCTGAGGCGAGTCAAGACGCCAGGGCCAGGCACCGCCTGGAGTCCAAACTCATCTCAGTGGGTTGCACCTGCGTGAGACCGAAGGTGATCAACCAGCACTGAGGACTGACCCATGGAGACCAGATGAAGACCATCTCCACGCGGGGTGTCCTCCAAAGATCTGTGGCAGGGTGTGGCCTTGGGGCAATTTCAATCCCAAAAATCCTCAATTAAAAGAAAAGAACTTTTAAACGAGTTGATGAAGTTTATCAATGAACCTTAATTTTTTTATTTATATATACTGTATATATATATATATATTCATTCATTCATTCAACCTTTATTTAGTCAGGTAAATCTCATTGAGCCTCGAGGGCTCATTTACAAAAGTGACCTGCTACTAACTAAAGAATGATGAACAGCAATGGTAGAATTTCTGTTCATCATTCTACATCATATATATATATATATATATATATATATATATATATATATATATATATATATATATATATATATATATATAGATATATATATACTGTATATATATAGATATAGATATATATAGATATAGATATATATACATAGATATATAGATATACAGTATATATATAGTATATATACAGTAGTTATAAATATAGTTATTTATTTATATAGATACCTATATTTATAACTATATATATATATATACAGTATATATACATATAGATACCTATATTTATAACTATATATATATTATATATATACGGTACACAAATGAAAGAGTGGAGATCAGGTGGTTCTCTATGGACTTTAGATGTTTGGACAAGCTGACAATCTGGAGAAGCTGCACATATTTACTGACCTGACCCACTAAGTGAAGACCAGATCAGTCACCTGGGCCCTGCTTGCTGTTCTGTTGCCCTGAAGGCTGCAGGTTTGGAAGAATTTGGAGTTAATTAAGTTTTGTTTAATTTCTGTCCAGTTTTATTAAAAAGTTATTTAAATCAAACTAAGTACACAACAGAGTATTTAACATCAGGGTGGATGCTCAGTGCTTTATTTATGGTTATTTAAGTCTGCGTTATGTAACGGTTTGATGATCCTTGTCACATATTTATTTAGGTTTTTTGTGTATTTATTGTCAAAATAAATAAATAAAAAAGATTTTGTCGCTGTGTTCTTTCAAATAGAAAATTATTTCACTGCATGTTCATGAAGAATAAGACAAAGCAACAGTACTGTTCATCCAATCATCATTTTAATGTTTGCATGAAAACATGGTGACTATGAGAACATCCTGTGTTCCTGGGTTCCTCTTCTTCGGACGTAGAAGTACACCTCTGGGTGTAAAATCCTCATCGGAAGCCCATCATCGACAATGTTTCAAAACTGCATAACACAGATAAAATGTAACACAAAGTAAGAGCTACACATAACTTATTGAAAGGGTTATACATAATTTACGATACTTTATTACAAATACGCAAAGATTTGAGAGTAGTCTATCCTTACCGGTGTTTTGACTGCGCCGACGCCATTACAACTGTGTTTAGATGCATGCGCGTTCACGAGACAGCCAAGCTGTGGAGGAGGAGCTAAGGAGGCGGAGTTTCAGGTCACCCAGAGTGCAAGGGGGAGGAGGGAGAACGGTCTCTGTTCAAAATTTTTCTAAGTTTCAGGGCTTTGCAGAAATCGCAGATAGTACCTTTAAATGTCATCAAATGAATAACCTTGTGTGTTACTTGTATAAGCATTATTGAATCCAATGTTTGACAGTCATCAAGACTGTTTAATTCAAACTGTTTAAATTCATGCTGAATAGCAAATGTTATTCCAAAATGTTATTCATGAAGGATTTCTCTTCTCAAACCTGCAGTGAAGATTCAGTGACACTGTTTATCTCATTTTAGTTTGAGCTCAGGACAATCTCCTCAGAAGAGACTTTTGTTTTTGTCCTAATTAATAATCAGATGAATAATATCTGTTTTTGCTATTATCATTAACATAGGTCCCATATGTGATGCTTTAATGACGTTGTTTTAACCAAACCAACAGGTTAACAGTGTTGTGTGTAGTGTTAAGATCAGTTTTTATCATAAAATGCTGACATCTGAAACTAACACTTTATCTTTCTGACAATTTGTAATGTTTGATTCAAATTAAAAGTAATAAAAGTATTACTGTCCCTTCAGGAATAACTCCCAAAAAGTTCATTACTGAGAGCGATCAGAGAAGTGTTTCTGAGGTCACGGTTGTATCACTACAGTTTCAATGGGTTTGGCGCCATCTAGTGGCCATAAAAAAGACTGTCACGGCAGCGCGTATTATACACCGAAGCGTATTATCTACGGCTTTTTCTGATTTATTTCCAAAAATTGGCCAAAGCGTATTATACACCAGAGCGTATTATACACCGGAGAATACGGTACTGCACAGCCTTCACTCTCTGCAAAGCTTTTATTTTTGCAGCTGTGCAGCCTTCATGCCACATCAGCAGCACAGATAAGTGACATATACGTACAATACAATACAACTTTATTTATGAAGCACTTTAAAACAACACCGTTGGCCAAAGTGCATATCCCCAATTAAAGTGGCATTAAAAATAGGGGTGCACTGACTGTAGTTTTCTGGCCGATCACCAATTTCTAAAAAGTCTGACCTGCCGATTCAGATTTTGGTTGATGCCAATTTTATTTTATAAGCGACACTGTCAGGTTTATAAGGTCACAATGCACCTTCAATTTTCCAATATTATTTTGTTAAAAAACGTATATTTGAACAATATCCTAGAAAATACAAAGTAGTACTCTGAAATATAAATGAAGTTCAGTAAATTGTTATTAAAACTTTAAAAAAAATTGGTCAAATCAGTTTCTCATGCAAGTATCGGCTGATTTCCCATTTCCAAAGATTAAGGAAATCTGGGCCGATAAATCAGCTGGCCAATTTATCGGTGCACCCCTAATTAAAAACATGAAATTAAATCAACATTAAATTCAATCAACCTTTATTTAAACAGGTTAGTCCCATTGAGCCAGGAGGACTCATTTACAAGACAGACCTGGAACGGCTGTGAAAATGACCACAAGTCTAGCTAAAAGCTAAAAAAAATATATAAAAATGCTAGCTAAAAGTATTAAAAGGCTAGCTATAATCATAAAGTAACAAAAAGCTAGCTTAAAACTAAAAATACCAGAAGGTTAGCTAAAAGCTAAAAATGTCAGAAAGCTAGCTTAAACCTAAAGTATCAAAAGACTAGCTTAAAACAAAGTACCCGAACAGTAGCTAAAGGCTAAACGTCTTGATTGGCAATGGCAGCTAAAATAAAAGTGTCAGACCAGTGACTAAAATAAGAAGACAAAAGTAGAACAAGCCCGTTGAAGCCAATTTCAAAGAAAACAAAGTTTTTAAAGGAATTGAGGACATCTCATTAGATTTCTATGGATATCGACTACTGCAACTCCCTTCTCTATGGCCTCCCCAACAAATCTCTCCACAAGTTACAGATGGTCCGGAACTCAGCTGCCCGTGTCATCACTCAAACCTCCTACTATAACCACATCACTCCTGTCCTGCAGCAGCTCCACTGGCTCCCGGTTAAATCACGCATCATCTTCAAAATTCTACTTCTCACGTTCAAAGCTATCCACAACCTTGCCCCTCCTTATCTATCTGACCTCCTACAAATCTCCATCCCATCTCGCTCTCTCAGATCCTCCTCTTCACTACACCTCCATGTACCCATGTACCATCTTTATATATTTTATATTTCAATCTGTCGCTGATAATGTTTGATCTGTATTACACTGTATTGGTTTGTTAAGTGTCCTTGGGTGTCCTGAAAGGCGCTTTTAAATAAAATGATTATTATTATTATTATTACCCTCTGCCCGCCTCTCCACCATGGGGAGCAGGGCCTTCATCTGCTCTGCCCCTCACCTCTGGAACGCTCTACAGCCAGACCTTCGAAACACCACCTCCCTTTCTCTATTCAAGACAGCTCTGAAAACACATCTCTTTAGACTCGCTAAACATTAACTTCACTAAATGTATTTTATATTCTTTTGTATTTTATATTCTTTATTTATGTTATATTTCAATTTGTTACTGCTGATGTTTGAACTGTGTTTGTTTGTTTTTACACGATCTCTGTGATATGTTTCTTGCTGTGAAGTGTCCATGGGTGTCCTGAAAGGCGCTTTTAAATAAAATGATTATTATTATTACTGGTATTATTATAATTATTATTATAAAGTATTTATTAAATAAAGTTAAGTATTTTAAAAAGCATAAAAGTTACAAAGACCAGAAGTTATGGCACCTATCTCTTAAGTGAGCTGAACAATTTGATGTATGAACAACTATAATAGTGCGAAGCATATAGAAGTACTGTAGTTCGATTACTAAGTGTGTACAGAATAAAAAGAGAGAACAACAGATTGAATGCTGCTCAACAATCAAATATAGTAACTAGATTTAAATCAGCACAGCAAATGTATAATCCAAAGCTGAAGTGCAGGAGGTCTACTGCGTTTTTTAAATCTTCATTAAAGCTTTGTAAAGGGATAGGCACTTAATTATAAAGTGTTATTACTAAATCACCACACAAAATAATTGTCTTCTCACTCTCTTAAAAGCTTTAGGGTGGCTGTAATTGAAACACCATGACTAAAAGGAGGGATCATGTGAGCAAAACAGGCACATGGCGTCCTTCAGTGTTACCAAGGAGAAGGTGGTGAGGTTTAGCCAATTCTCATTACTGCAGCCGTCTCTCTGTCAGTCGGCCTGCACTAAAACACAGCGTGCGAGTCTGCAGCAGCGAAGGGACAGGGGCTGAGGGGCAGCAAAAATTAAAACTAGTCAAATGGAGAGAAAATGCAGGGAAGTGGGAAATCAAAGACGCCGGGACAACATGAAAGAAAGCGAAAGCAAAGAGATGAAGATGACAGGAGGGAGAAGAGGCTCAGGAAGTGTGCAGCAGCTGCAGTGTGGTAACTAAACACTCACTTCTGTGTCAGCAGCTCGGCACACCGGCAGACGATGACGCTGAGCAGACACGAGTGTCAGAAACGTCAAAACCAGCCTCGTTTTTTTTTATGCTCCATTTTGTTTTAATGCTCTAGATTCAGCAGTCTGACTCAGCAAACTAACAGAGGATCCAAAACATGTCACACAAGCTTAAGACACAGTTTATAAGGCTTACAGTATATTACTTATTACTGTTTTTTAATTACATTTCATTGTTGGATGTAACTGGGACCCTTGTACACAATTTCATTCCACCACTTGTACCACATGGGGTGCGAATGACAAATAAAGAACCCTGAATCCATGAATATCACCCTACATCTTATAAGCCAGAGTTTTAAACTAAAAACATTGTGAATTGACGAGTTGTAGCCACTTTGGACAAACCAAAGTGTTGGGGATGACTCTCAGCTACCTCGCTAAACTGTAGCTCAAAAGGAGCAGTGTAGCATTGTAGTGATACAACCCAGTCGTCTGAAACTCTTAGTGGTACACTTTTCTTGAGGCTCTCAAGGACGAGTGGACACTATGTTATTACATTTATTTTGAATCAAAAGACACAAATCAATCAGAAGAGACTTCCTTTTAATTTGTGTTAATTCAGAATTACAGTAATTAACAGAATAACTCTTTGTCATTGTATGATCATGGTTTATGCTGTACCAATGTTGATCACTTCTTCATATGATGGATCAAACTGTATGTCTTAGTCAAAGAACTATGGCAAAGTTGAATTATATGTCAGAATGACTTGTTCAGATTTGTTTTATAAAAGTTAAGACGCTTAATCAGTAATCTGTATAACTGTCGACAGGTTTCGGTCACTTTTCTAAACACTTTCACTGAATAATCTTCACTCCTTTAACTTTTGATAAACTTTATGACCCGAGCTAAATCCCTCCCGTTCTCTGGGAAACAACCAATGAGCGGAGTGGATTTAATAATAATAATAATAATAATAATTAATTCAATTTATAACGCACTTTTCATTACTGAAAATCTCAAAGTGCTACACATATATTGAATGCTACACACATTCATAAACCGGTGGCGGCAGACTACCATGCAAGGTGCTTTCCAGTCCTACCGGGAGCAACTCAGGGTTAAGTGTCTTGCCCAAGGACACAACGACACATGGTGCGGGTCCCGGGAGTCGAACCGCCAACTTTCCGATCGGGAGACGACTGCCATTACCACTACGCCACGGCCGGATTTAACTGGGTCAACTTCCTTTTTTATGGTTCCACTTCCTGTCTGAGCCTCGAGTCTGCTGAGGAGCTCAAACCATGAGGTTCCCCAAAGAGCTGAATGAACGTCTGTCGAACGCTAAGGACACGTCATCAGTTAAAATTTTATAACATGCCAGTTATAAATCCATTCCGAGCTGAAAGAAGCTCTATTTTAATGAAATTCCTTAGAGGAATCTTTTATCTTGAAAAATCAAACCGGAAACAGTTGCCACTACCTCGCTGAGGTCGAAGCGGACCTCAGGAGACGCTGAAGGTGAACACTTGGAAAGCCTGCAAAAAACGTAGCGGTACGGACGGTCCATGCACGTTAAGGCTAACCCAACTTTACCATAGCTTGGACGATGAATCTTCGCAAAGGTAAAAAGTCGTTGTTCATAGCGAACCTGGGTCTAGCGGACGCTGATCAGGAGTGGGTCGTGTTTCCTGGTTAAACTCACTTCAAGATATTACCTCTCCTCATCCACCATCTTTTTCCTCCTCCTCTTCTAAACTTTTTCTTTAACCGCTAAGCCAAAAACTTTAAGTTAATGTGCCCACAGAGATAAGTTATACTAAGACTAGTTACTTGTGTTCTGTTGTACCTAGAAGTTACGGGCGCGTGACGTCATCTGCTGAAGTAAATTTATAGGAAACTGATCGATCACTCAATCCATGTACATATTGTGATGTAATTTAATGATTTGTTAATTAAATGATTCGGTTCTGCTGTTTCAACATAAGTTAACGTTTCCTGTCAAATTACATCTTATCACCAAGTTACAGATTTATTGAATTTAATCTGAAAAAGTGAGAACCCGTGAATTATTGATGATAATTTGTGTCAGTCTAAACTGCTCAAATTTACATCCAAGTATAGGTAAATCAGTAAAACTGACCCCCTGCCTATATTATTACAGCATCCAGTCAACAGTGGGAAGCACTAGAACTGAGTCATGCGCTGCTTGATGAATTGACAGAAGGATGGAGCTCAACAACAGTCACGGACATGACATCGTCTCAAAGCAGAAGAAAAAAACCTGATGCCAATAAAACTCAAACACAAAATGTGCGTTTGCCCAAGGTACACAGATATGAACACAACAATCAGATCACATATCTTTTTTAATCTGTGTGCGTTGGGGGTGCAGGGCATCACGACAAGCCTCCAGACGAGGTGGTGGTTGCCGTGGAAACCTCAGACTGAGGGAAAAGAAGGAGGGATAGACGGCGCGAGACAGGGAGGGGAGCATGTGTGTGTGACGAAAAAATAAGAAAGTGCAACTTTCTGAGGCACAACTGAGCGAGAGGAAGGAGGCGGTGAGAAGAGTGGTACTTAAAGAAAACTAAAGACAGAACATGGATAAAGACAAACAGAGGAGTGGAACGCGGGGAGAAGGCGAACGAGGGAGACTTACAGGGAACCGTGCGGAGGTAGAGGTTGTCTCTGATGATCTGCTGGTGGTCGTGGTCCACTGAGCCTTTAGAGAAGCGCAGGTTGAGGTAGTGCCGCAAATCTTTGTCAACTACCCCCCCTAAACACAAAGACAGAAGGAGAGCGGTTAGTGCGAGGCGTCTCAGCCGTACAGGAAGGGTTGTGATGAAAAGCTCTCCATTTATTGAAATGAGCTCCACTGAACTCAGTTTCCAAAAACAGAACGCATGACCACCAAGTGATAGCTTTGACACTTTAAAGTGAGGCTTGTGAAAAGATTAAAAACCATTAACATCTTACCTGTTACATATAACTCTTCAAGCATGTTCAGTTTGAAGAAGTAGTTTAATTCTGATAGATTTGTGCACTAACGGCTAATATGAGCGACAAAGTGGACTGCTGCTACACCTAAAAGTCTAAATAATCACACAGTAAGTCACACAAACACTATTGTGTCAACATTTTCATTACTGTACATTTCACATAATGTGATTTTTACATAAAGTCTGTGGTTGTTTCTTAGTGTAAAAAGCAGCCGTAGCCCTTCAGGTGCAGCCTGGGGTGTTTCCAGCTGGAATGTTGTAATATTAAAGCTGCAATTACTACATAATACTAAAGAGTCAGAGTCAGAGTCAGAGAGAATTTATTGTCATTTGCACCGCATGTAGTACATGTGTTGAAAACGAGATTATGTACACGGGGTCCCAGTTACATCCAACAACAAATGCAAGAGAAGAACAATAATAACATCTAGGATTAACTAAGAGAGACATCAGCTAGTAATACACTAAGCCCTAATGTAGTAGAAAAACATCATTATAAACAGCAGCACGAACATGAGCAGATGGTCACAGATGAACGCAGATAAACTGACTTCTGTTTTAAAGTTTATAAATTAGTGTTTGAAACACTAAGACATTTTTATTCAGGACTACAGCAATCAACTTCTGTCTTATGCTAAGACTAACTTTTGGCGTCTCAGAATTTCTATTGATCAAGGAACTATCTAAAATATTAAAGAGATGGGCTAATCATTTGAGAAGTGATAGTTTGTTAAATAGTTGCACTTTATCAGCCATGAAATCAGTCATAGAGCATATTGAGAAGTCTTCTTCAAAGCTAGGCTAAAGGTTAGCCTAGCCTCACATGGTTAGCCGTTGTTACAAATTTTTCAAGCTTATGTAACATCTAAAAAAAGCTAAGTCTGGTACTTATAGCTAGTAGCTATAGTTAGTAGCTAAGTACTTATGTAACATCTTACTCAAAAATGATATGCTGCTATGAGAGAACGCTCTATAAGCTGATTTTAAACCTCTATACTTTACACACCATTTTATGAGTTTGTAGCCGTTTTCTCAGTTGAACGTTTGTGTTACTGCGCAGATTATGTGTAGAGCGCAATGCTAACCATTAGCCTAGCCTAGACAAAAACGTTGGCCCTTTTCTCCACAGTCCGTACACTAGGACTGATGGCTGATAAAGTCAAGTATTGATAACTATTGGACAGAAAATCACTTGAAAATGACCAGACTTTGCTTTTTAGACTGCAGAAAATAGCATTCGCTTTGAAGTCGTTAGCTTGTCAGTCCGGATGGAAATAATTTTTCTCCAAAATGAGGTTTTTCAAGGAGGTAAGATACTATTTATACAAAAGGTAAGATACTAAATATTCATAACATTTCATCATAAGCCTACTTAAAGCTCTAAACCAAACTTCTCTTATTTTTTTTAGATATGGATAAAGCACAACCTATGCATGCTGACATTTTCTGCAGTGTGTGCTTCATCTCGAGTTGTATTTTTCAGGCATCGCTCAAAAATTAAAAGTAAAGCAGCTTTTCACAACTCAAGGTTCAAACTGAA
The DNA here is from genome assembly GCA_038048925.1 of Garcialebias charrua. Taxonomy (NCBI): domain Eukaryota; kingdom Metazoa; phylum Chordata; class Actinopteri; order Cyprinodontiformes; family Rivulidae; genus Garcialebias; species Garcialebias charrua. The sequence continues at coordinate 13,354 of JBBPBX010010253.1, read as the reverse complement.
GATGGCTCTAACGATGTTATGTTTCTGTAATAACCAATGGAAGTAGAAAATTAGATGTTGAAGGCATTGAATAGATTAGATATTGTGTCTTAATCAGGTTTAAAGCTCGCAATGGTTTCCTCACCAAAGCAAAGTCACCAGAGGTACAAACACACACACACACACACACGTCATGGCCACTGTGTAAACCAGTGATCCCCTTGGAGCTTCATGTGCAGTGTCAGCAGACTGGGTGACAAAGGCTACAGAGGACAACAGCTTGAACACCTCCCCCCCATTCTCTGGTTCTGTAGATTATATGCTGTTGAAGTGGTATTCCTTGGTGGGAAACAAAATGACACAACTGAAGGTAGAAGAGTGTCTGGGAGGATGTCCACAAATAGCTCCTCCTGCATCTGGAACAAGAGACACCCGGGAGGACGAGCGGAGAACTTTCTCCACACAACATCTGACATGCACTAGTACCACTTCCAACAAGCGAGAGGGGATGAGGTTACACGCTGTGCATTTTACAAACACGTCTCCTCAGTCATGCATGCTCTATTGACCTCCTGCCAAACTGAGACAACAGCCTTGGGCCTACAAGTTAATGCAGCGCCTACCTGTCAAGAGAGAACGGCACCGGAGCGGAAACTCATCGGGCCTTCATGCACAATTTGGTCACGGGCATGCTGACACAGGTGACTCTGGTTCTGAAATAATTAACCCTTTGTTTAGAGCATCTTGGGGCGACTGACACCATTTTAGCTAGCATTTATTCTGTGCAGAGGCTGGAAGGAGAAGAGGGGAGAGGAAGTGAAAAACAAAGGAGGACGAGATGAAATCCTCATCAGCATCCTGCTGAAAACATCAGATGGATAAATGTCCAACCACATGCTTTGTATTCAGGCACAGGCTCTGTGTTTGGCATGCAGACACTGACACACACAAATCATGCACACACACGCGTATGTGTTCAGAACGATGGAGACAGTGAAGACAGAGGCAGTGAGATCTAGACACCTCATCAGCAGCTGGCCCAGATGTTGATTTTTTAAAATTGTTCCTCCACAGGTTTTAATCCTCTTGACAGTCTGTCCTCCCGGGCGTCCTTTAGCCTCGCAGCCAACCACCGCACGTCTTCCTTTACCTTGATGAAACCTCTCCGTCTTCCCGACCTGCTTCCTCCACTGATGCTCCAAGACGCAGGGACCGGCCGCAGCCTATTTTAATGCCAGAAGACGAGGGCGAAGGAGGGGGATGGTAGAGAGGCATAGGGACACGGATTGATGGAGAGAGACGACGGCCGTCGGGAGAAGAGGGGGAAAAAAGAGGAGAGGAAAAGAAGATGTACCAGTGGGATGCCGGTTTTTAAGGAAAAAAAAAAACTGCCAGGGAGCTTCCACAATCCTGCAGCAGCCCCTATCTGCTGCTGACGTTACTGCACCGAAAAGCCTGTGCATGTGTGGGAGGGACTGCGTGCGTGCAGAAAGAAAAGACTGACAGGAGAAAATAAATGTTTATGCATGTGTTTGTAGACGTGCATTTCCATTTTTGCAGGCAGATGCTCCCTGACGTTCCTCAAATACGTCCACCAGATGCTCTCCAAGTCCTGACTTTGTGTTTACGTCACGGAGCAACAAGAAAAGACTGAAAGTTGCAGTAGCATATGTCACACTGACACACACACACACACACACCAGGCAGATGAGCTCACAGCTGCAGACGCCAGTGAAGACGCCTCAAGCTCCATCTTCAGCAAAGGTTTGGTCAAAAATACCAGACATAAACAAACACCGGAGGAAAAACACATGATCTGAGAGCTCAGATCAGAGCGTGGAGGAGGGAGATATTTAAAGAAAACCCACTGCCTCTGACAGGAAACACATCTTCAAGCTGCAGCGCTTGAAGGAATGCATATCGCTCGCTTTGGTCAAACACACCATCTCATGCAATTACTCTCAACTACTACCACTGTTAATTTGAGCACAATACAACCTAAACTGTCAGAAATGTAGCCATTTTTGTGTCTTCTAAGTTTAGTTAATGTGGTGGCCATCTTGAATTGGACTGGCTCCAAACGTTAAACAGTTGTAAATGTACATGTGATGAATATTTTCTGAAGGTTTTGTTAAAATTTGTCCAGTGGATCAAGAGATATCAGCTACCATCTGGTATGATCTGCAGTTTGTCTTTTCAATGTTCAATTTTCTGTGGCGGCCATCTTTGATCAGGTTGACACCTAAAGTTAACCCACTGTAAATGTCGACCCAATGAATACTTTCTGGGAGTTTAATTAAGATCTGGTAAGTGATTTATGAGATATTTTACTAAATATACAGACATGATATATACTGTACAGACAAATGTACAGACATATGGATGCATACATTACACACAGGGCAAAAGCATTACCGCTTCACTTTTGGCTTCTGCGACGGTCGATAAAAGCACAAATAAACCTGACAGAGCGAACTTCACAGCTGTCTTAATTTGTTGGAGGCTGCTGCAACCAATCAGTGGAGGAAAAAAATATTGGACAACATTTTTCTGAGCTTTGCATAAACTTAAGCCTATATCACAAGAAAACAAACAACAGTCCCATTAGAGCACAACTAAATCACTGCAGCCCAGGAAGTATTTCTTCCTTTACTGTGTAAAAGGATAATGTCCCATAGTTTAAAAAAAAAACATGCAGGAACACAGGTTTTAATACAGAGAAATGTGTATATTGTTGATGTACACAACATGATGCTGTTGCTTAGCAACACAAAAGAAGCAGAGTTGTCCTTAAACCTCCATTCGTTGAACCCATTTGTTCTGTTGGACGTTCTGGAGCTGATCTAAGTACTCATTCGTGTACAAGTACTAGAGTAAACCTTGATGGGATATACCAAAAACATTAAAATACCAGTATTTAAGTAAAAAGTACCAAACATGTCTACGACATAATGCTATGAAAGTGGGAGATTATCATCCAGTCTCCTGTGTATGTACCAGTGTTCGTGTGTTGGGCTGTTAGCAAAATATCTCATGACCCACTGAACAAATTTTTATGAAACTCTAAAAGTAATCATCGCATGAACGCCTACAATTGAAGTCAACCCAAATCAACATGGCCGCCACAGCTAACCACCCTTAAAAAAAACACTAAAATGTTTAAATCTCAGTCAGATTTACAGAAACTGAGCTCAGATTTGGAGTGGTAGTAGCTGAGAGTCATTCACAACATGTACTCTGAGCACTCAGATCACTTTAAGGACATTTTGGCGTGGAAGGTGGCGGGCGATATGCATTCTGAATTTCACTTGGGGAGGAAAGATAAACTTTCGAGATCAGGTGCTGTGACACACCTGATCAACATCACTGCTGGTAGGTTTTATCAGCTGCAGACAATTATCTCTAAGTTTGTAGCAGCTGCAACCATTCTGCAGAGAAAACAACAAAAAAAGACGTATTCACATGGTTTAATTTAATTGAAAAGTTTCCATCAATAATAAGTATTTCACTTTTTCTGCGTTAGTTTTTTTTTAAATATATACTGTATATCACCCATGTGTGTGTGTCTGTTAGCAAAATATCTTATGAACCACTGGACACAATCAGAATTTAAAATGTCACCTAAACTCCTCTGCAGCTTTTACAGCTGTGTGATTCAGAGCATCTTAACAAAATATCTCATGAACCACAGGATGAATTGTAAGGAGAGGAGACCTCATCAACCACTGCTCATCCCAAAGCTTGAGGTAGTGAGGGTGCTTTAAATACCTGGACGTTCACATCATCGTTGACCTCACCTGGACTGAGAACAACACACAGCTGGTTAAGAAGGCTCAACAGCAGCTTTACTTCCTAAGGAGGTTGAGATGCCACCTTTTCATTCATTCAACCTTTATTTATACAGGTTAATCCCATTGAGCCTCAGGGACTCATTTACAAGAGAGACCTGATTTTAACAAAGAGTGATGACTTTTTAACAAGTGAACATAAAATGGTATTTAAAAGGAAAAGTAATAAAAAAAAAAAACTAGATTATAACCCCAAAATTACACCACACGCGTTGCGGTTCCGCCCCGCTCCGGTCCGACCTCCGCAGCAAATACGCACCCATTATAATCAATGACAGAGTTTACACTGGCTCCGCACGGCGGCGGCGAGCTGCGGAGAGCGGACGGCAGTCCGTCAAAATTAGAAATTTTTCTATTTCTGCCGGACGCCGGAGCTGTGCCGGAGTCAACTTTTGAAGATTACGTCGCACCAACAGGAAAAGGAACGAGCACAACTTCCGTATTTACAAAATAAAATCACCACGGGCGGACTAATCCTAGCTCTATACGGATTTATTTGTACAAAAATGCTGTCAAACTATCATTTATGACTATTCTATGACTAAACTATTATATTTATGACTATGACTACGCCTACAAACGCAATACAAGAAATAAATAAATAAAAAAGTATTTTATTCTGAAATGTAAACATCACTTCCTGTTGCTCAAACCATGTAGCTCATTTACGAGAGAAGATCAAGGCAGCAGTCTCTCTACAGTTGTTCTCCTTCTTCCACCAAATGAATTGTTTTGTTCTGACTTACTTATTTATCACTTGATTTATCGCGCGATCTCGCACGTGTCTCGGAGCGGCGCATCCAGGCGGACCTGAGCGGAGCGGAGGCAGTGGGAATTGGACTCGTTCAGCTGCGACCTGCGGACCGGAGCGGGGCGGAGCCGCGTGCTGTGTAATTTTGGCGTAAGACGGTGTAGAAAACTAAAAACAGGAACATGTCTGCATTGGATTTTGCCAGGAACTTAACAGATGTTTAAAGCCACTTAGAGAGGTCAAGGTCGAGAGCTTCAGATATTTTTGCAAGATATTCCAGGAGACAGGAGCAGAGTAGAAGAAGGCCCTTTTGCCTAGTTCAGTCCTCACTGAGGGGACACTGCATGTAATAATGTCCTGAGCGCACGCTGTAGCTGCACTCGTGCAGAGACATGTAGGAGGAGATGTATGAAGGCAGCAGACCAAGAAGTGATTTAAAGGGGACCACACATGCAAAATTCACTTTTTAATGTTTTTTTACTAAACTTTGGGTATTTACTTCATAAAAAAACAGTCCTTGTGCCAAAAAAATGCACCCAGTGGTTTATTTACTCTAAGTAGATTTATTTATTTTTGATAAATACACCAGGATTCACACTTCCTGCATTTATTGACGTCACAAGCCGCCAGCCAATCAGATCAAACCTGAGTCCAGCCCCTCACCTAGCAACCCCTGGTTAGGCTCAACCCACTTCTGTATTAAACACATGACTGTTGTTTTTCATGATTTCATCTCATCTTTTGTTTATATGTTCTTAATTTCATGTGTACAGCACTTTGTTGCAGCTGTGTTTTTTTAAATGGCTTTATAAATAAAGTATAATTGTTATTTTTATGTTTTAGTTCAATTTTTAGTGTATTTGCGATCGCTGCCAACGCGCAGCCGGCAAAAATTAAACGAGCGGACCACAGGCGGAAGGACCGGGTTCGACGGGACCCTCTTCCGGCGCGATGGAGCGGAGCTTCAACTGTACAGCCTTGCAGCAGCCTCGCAGCAGGCTCGCAGCAAGAGGACCTTCTCCTTACAGATTAATTTACGGGAGACACTTGGTGAACTTTGTGTTGTCTTCACTGGAACAGCGATAACTCCCAAAATCTCATCGCGTGCAACGAGCGGAGCTGGCGAAAACCGGAAGAGGAACAAGCTAACATTAGCTTCGGATTCGGGTGGTCTAATGCTAAAAGGAGCAGCAAACTGCGGCGCGCTCAGACGGGTTTCGGTAAGTTATCTTAAGCTAACACTAACAGTAAGTCAAATGAGTAATAAAAAAAGAGCTAATTTTAAAACAACAACACATTACAGATACTGGCTGTTACAGAGGGCGTGAACAGATCGTTGAAGGGCGTGGACTTCAAGAAACCGGTCGTTCAAAACGAAAGTTAAAAATGGCAGAATTAAAAAGGGTATAATTGATTATCTAATAATTATTTTGTGCATTAAATTGAAGGAATAGGGTCTGGATATCCCACAGAAATACCATAAAAATTTAAAAAATACATCTGAGGTCCCCTTTAAAGGGCGGCCGTGGCGTAGTGGTAATGGCAGTCGTCCCCCGATCGGAAGGTTGGAGGTTCGAATCCCGGTTCCCCACACCGTGTGTCGTTGTGTCCCTGGGCAAGACACTTAACCCCGAGTTGCTCCCGGTAGGACTGGATGGCGCCTTGCATGGCAGTCTGCCACTACCGGTGTATGAATGGGTGGATGGTTGGTATTGTAAAGCGCTTTGGGGCCCCTCATAGGGGGCTGGAAAGCGCTATATAAATAAGCTCCATTTACCATTTACCATAAAGATGAAAATGTACCAGTGGGAGAGTCTGAGTGAAGTTAATGATGTCCAGTTAACCAGTGAATACAGGGTGCAGTGGTGGGTATGATAATCACAGCCAGTTATGAATCTTAGTGCACCATGATAGACAGTGTCCAACATCTGCAGGGTGTTTGTAGGAACACTCATGTAGATAATGTCACCGTAATAGTTTTTCAAAGATAGATTTCATAGATAATGTCACAGCACTGAGGAGCTGACAAACCAGTTTGACTCTGTTTGTTTAAAGGCTTTAGATCAAGTGGCTCCTATTAAACCGAGAAGACCAAAACTCAGGGCCGAACCGTGGCTGAATGACACGACCAGAGCGGCCAGGCAGCAATGCCGAAAGGTGGAGAGGAAATGGAAAAAAGACAGTCTGCAGGTCTCTTTTGAGATGGTAAAAGAGAGCTGGCGCCGATATCAGAAAGCAGTGAAAACTGCTAAATCACAATACTTCTCTGATATCATTGCTGCAAACTCTCGTAACCCTCGAGTTCTGTTCTCCACCCTAAACTCTGTTCTCCACCTCACTGAACAATCACCCATGGAAGCCTCGACTGAGCTGTGCGAGAACTTCCAACATTTCTTTTTAGATAAAATCGCAACCACCAGGGCTCTCATTTCTCCTCCATCTCACGATCCATCCATCCCACCTCAATCTGTTGCTGTTTGTGACCATTTTGAACCAGTCTCTCTGTCCTCTCTAGAGCAGGTCATGTGCAGCCTGAAACCATCTGGCTCCCCCTTCGATGTGGTCCCCCCTCGGCTTCTAAAGGAGGTTTTTCACACTCTAGGTCCCTCCATTCTCTCGATTGTAAATAGCAGTCTATCCTCGGGTGTGGTGCCAAAATCATTAAAACATGCTGCTGTTCAACCCCTCCTGAAAAAACCAAACCTCGACCCGTCAGTATTATCCAATTTCAGGCCTGTCTCCAGACTCCCATTTGTTTCTAAACTTCTAGAGAAAATAGTTGAGTCCCAACTAAAGTGCTTCCTGGAGGATCACGCTATCCCCGAGCTATTCCAGTCTGGCTTCAAATCCCTCCACAGCACTGAGACTGCCCTACTGAAGGTTTTTAACGACATCTTTCTATCCACAGATACTGGTGACTCTGTGCTGCTTGTCCTATTGGACCTCACATCCGCTTTCGACACCATCGACCATGAGATCCTCATTGCTAGGTTGGAGCAGTGGGTGGGCATCTCAGGATCAGCCCTAAACTGGTTCAGATCCTACCTCTCTGACAGGTCTTTTTGTGTGTCCATCAATGATTTTACTTCTGCAGTGGCGGCTCTTAAATGGGGGGTTCCGCAGGGGTCCATCCTGGGTCCTCTCTTGTTCTCCTTATACCTGCTGCCACTCGGTGCTATTTTCCGGAAACACAATATACCTTTCCACTTCTACGCTGATGACTGTCAAATCTACTTCCCCCTAAGACAAAATGGTACAGGCTCTATTCAACCTCTGCTCGACTGCCTGGCTGACATCAGGGACTGGATGGCTTTAAATTTCTTAAGCTTCAATGATAAGAAGTCTGAAGCCATATTGTTCCTTCCCAATGACACAACCTCAAACCACTGCATTGACCTGTCTGCTCTACCCCTGTCCGAAAAACAAAAAGTCAAAAATCTGGGAGTGATAATGGATCCTTCCATGAAACTCAACAGTCATGTAAACATGATCGTCAAATCCTGTTTTTTCCAGCTGAGGCGTCTGTCTAAGCTGAAGCCCATATTATCCAAAAACAACCTGGAGACAGTGATTCACGCATTCATTACATCTAGGCTTGATTACTGCAATTCACTTCTGTTTGGCGTCAGTCAAGCCACCATTGCACGATTACAACTGGTTCAGAACGCAGCTGCCCGATTTTTAACCAGCACACGCAAAAGAGAGCACATTACACCAGTCTTGGCCTCCCTTCACTGGCTACCGGTTCATCTTCGAATCCAATTCAAAATTCTCATGTATGTCTACAAATCGCTGAACAGTCTCGCCCCCGCCTATCTCTCGGATCTGATACACCCATATGTCCCTCCACGTGCTTTGAGGTCAGAGGATCAGGTACTCTTAATAGTTCCAGAAACTCGCCTTAAGCGCAGGGGTGACAGGGCGTTCTCTGTAGCAGGCCCAAGACTCTGGAACGAGTTACCGCTGCTCATCAAACAGGCCCCCTCCCTCTCGGTTTTCAAATCCCGGTTAAAAACTCACTACTACTCCATCGCTTTCAATGCCAGCTGATTTGTATTGGATCGTTTGATTTATGATCTGCAATGTTTTTATGTTTTTCGTGTTGTACTTCATTGTCTGTGTTGCCTGTTGCGTGTTTGTTTGTCCAGCACTTTGGTGTGGACTTGTTCCTGTTTAAAGTGCTTTATAAATAAAATGGTATGGTATGGTATGGTAATCAGTGGAGGGAAGGAAAGTCAGATACAAGAAGTTTCCTAACATTCAGAGTTAGACCGGATCCGTTTCTGAAAAAGAATCCCAGTTTAACTTTCAGTTTCTTTACTAGGTTTTCTGCGTGGAGTTTAAAAGAGTGATGCGAATCAACCAGGATACCCAGATATTTGTAGGAATCGACAAACTCAATAGGGACACCATTTGAGCCATCACTGAGCCAGGCCATCGTCCCCACCTGTTTCAAAGCCACCACCATCATCCCTGTACCAAAGAAGGCAACGCCCGCATGCCTCAATGACTATCGCCCAGTAGCACTCACCCCCATCCTGATGAAGTGCTTTGAACGGCTAGTCATGAAAAGCATCACATCTGTCCTCCCTGCCTCCCTGGATCCCTTCCAATTTGCATACCGACCTAATCGCTCAACCGACGATGCCATCTCCTCTGCCCTTCACACAGCTCTCACACATCTGGACACGAAGGACTCCTATGTTAGAATGCTGTTCATCGACTTCAGCTCGGCATTCAACACCATCATCCCCCAACAGCTCATCCTTAAACTGGACAGTCTGGGGCTGAACACCTCAATGTGTAACTGGCTGCTAGACTTCCTGACCGGGAGACCACAGACAGTGCGGGTCGGGAGTAACACATCTAGCACCATCACATTGAACACAGGGGCCCCACAAGGATGTGTGCTGAGCCCCCTTCTATTCACCCTGCTAACACACGACTGCACACCATCGTACAGCTCCAACCACTTCATCAAGTTTGCGGACGACACAACAGTGGTGGGTCTCATCAGCAACAACGATGAGACGGACTACAGGAACGAGGTGAGCCGCCTGGCCTTGTGGTGCGGACACAACAATCTCACTCTCAACGTGGAGAAGACAAAGGAGATTGTTGTGGACTTCAGGAAGAGGGATGCCCAACATGCCCCTCTGACCATCAACAGCACCGCAGTGGAGAGAGTAGACAGCACCAAGTTCCTGGGAGTGCACGTCTCAAAGGACCTGTCCTGGAGCAGGAACACTGCAGCACTGGCAAAGAAGGCTCACCAGCGTCTCTACTTTCTCCGCAAGCTGAAAAGGGCTGGAGCTTCAACCCAGGGGTGCAACTACATATTTTTGAGGTGGATGCGAAAACATCAACGGCGCCCCCCGCGCGCCCCGCGCGCTCCCTTTACCTGCCGCCTCATACAGCTTTCCTCCCTTAGTCATGCACTTAGAAAATACAGTAGCAATATTACAGATTTTTTTATGTTACATATCATATCAGGTGATAATTTCAATGATAAACAAATAAGAAGTTTAATAAAGTAAAAATGTATAACAGTAGTGGTAATCAGTGCTCAACATTTTATGTAGTGAAAATATGAAATCTTAACAGCCTGGAGTCCATGTCAGTTTTAACATTTATGACATTTAAACTGTTACTTTCCGTGAAAGAAGACAATGAAAAATGGTCATCAGAAATTCAAACCATCATGGTATACAGTATAGGTTTTTGTTGCTTCCCTAATGTAATTATTCCTACCTGATGTCATCACTTGTCTCCTCTATCACTGACCTCGTGTCTGTCTCCTTCACCCTTTGTCTGTGGCATTCTGCACTGTCATATGGTCAAAAAAGCATTATATATTAGTTGTAAAAATTACAGATCTTAATACAGTTTTTAAAAATAATGTTTACATGTTATTGCTTGGGATTAAGTAGCTGTTCCCTCACTTCCACCTGCATTAGACCAACCTGTTGCCTTCCCCAGTCTGTCCTGATTCCTCTGTCATCTTCTCTTCCTTCTCTCCATCCTCACAGCTGAATGACATTAATTTTGTGTTAAGTAGGTTTAAAAATACAGCAGTCAAACCACAATAGAAATGAAACTTTAATTTAAATCATCTCCTTGTTGGATAACAGTTACTGACTGGACATTTCATCTAATCTGACTTACCAGATACATCACAACACACACCACTGTAGTGATATTAAATAAGACATTTAAACTCAAGTGTCCCTCTGCCAAAAAGGTTGGTAACATGGGTCACCAACCTTTTTGAGTCTCAGGGCTATAGTGACACTGAGGACTAATTTGTCTGATACACACATAAACTTGTACAACTCATCTTTAATTAAAGAATCAATAATAATAAATGTACATATGAGTGTATAAATTGCAGCACTGCATTGGAACATAGCTGGGAACTGCCACCACAACAGTTTAGCTTGTGTTAATGTTTCCTGAGTTTTATTTAGGTCATTCTTACACTTAGTGTGTGGATGTGTGGGACATGTATAAAATATTCATAAAAATATTAAACAAATCACGTCTTTAGGGGAGGCTACATTTATTTAACAGCCAAATATGGGACGATTCCTATTAGGCTAGCTTTAGCTAACCTGAATATTTTACAACCCTCCTGTCCTGCTCATACACTGACAGTACTTACCTAATATCTTTTAACCACATTGAAAGGCTTTTTTTTTCATCCTTCCAACAACTTCCTTTTCCTGTTTTGCGCCCTGGAAAGTTTTTCTGCCGCTCCAAAGTCAAGTGCACGAGTGAAAAAAATAAATAAAAAATAACGTGCCTGTGTGCGCGTTCTCTAGGGGTGTGTGTTCACAGCACCTGTGTGTGAAGGGAGAGCAGAGAGATAGGAGGGAGGTGAGGGAGCAGGGGGGGGCGCCTAAGCAGTGCTGTTTCCCTGTTATTGATCATTTCATGCGGTTAAAGAAGATGCCTGCTAGAAAAACATTTTTTCTAGAGACGGTTTTGGCGCCCCCTGTAGGGCAGCGCCCGTATGCCTTGCATAACCTGCATAGTGGCGATTTGCGACCCTGGCTTCAACCCCCATCATGAGCACCTTCTACAGAGGTGCCATAGAAAGTGTCCTGACCAGCTGCATCACTGTGTGGTTTGGTGCATGTACTGCATCCTGCCGCAAGAGCCTCCAGCGCATTGTGAGAGCAGCTGAGAAGATCGTGGGCACCTCCTTGCCCTCACTGCAGGACTTACACAGCAAACGCCTCACTCGGAAAGCCCACTGCATGGCAGGTGATCCCACACACCCACTACACAGCTGCTTCAGACTGCTGCCATCAGGGAGGAGACTGAGGAGTCTCCAGGCTCGAACCAGCAGACTGAGAGACAGCTCTGTTCATCAGGCAGTCAGGATGCTAAACACTCTGCCTGCTCTGCCCCCCCTCCCATTTGAACTGCCTTAACACTAAAACTTTCTCACACATTACCACACAACACAAAGATTTTAACACTGGACTCTGTGTCATCAAACGGGTTATTCACTAAACTCTCGGTCATGTGCTCATACAGTTTGCACTACTTCTCATACTTGCACTAATGTTTGTATTACATCACTGCCTATAGTCATAATACTGTTTACATTCTCTGTTTACATTTATTAATACTGTTTACTTTTATTACTACTGCTTACATTTAATTACTACTGTTTACATTTACAGTACACTACTCTAATATCTACACCACTGCTGATACATATACAGTGTGCTCTGAACGGTCTTATTTAGGGATGCCCAATGTGCCTTACTGCATATGCCACTTTTTGCCTCTATAACAACATCAACTACTACCTCATACATATACTGTGTACATTAACTCATACGCTGCTTTGCCACTTTGCAAATGTCAATGCTAGAAACCTTTAGTTTATTTTAGTTATACTTTTTATACTCTTTTTTTATATACTAGTATGCAAAAACTCAGGACAGTATTATGTTCATTAAATGTTTAATGTTTTAGTTTTAGAGTTGGTGTAAATTTTCATACTCTTATACCACTATGCAAAAACTCAGGACAGTGTTAGTTTTACTATTTTATGCTTATGTCTATTATTATATGTTTCAGTGTTTCAATGTTTAGATGTTTACTGTTGCACCGAGGGACTGAGAGAAACGCAATTTCGGTCCTGTGTATGTCCTGTACAGTACATATTGCAGATCTGACAAAGTTGACTTTGACTTTGACTTTTTGACTTTGATTTGAGGATAAAATCAGAGGAAGAACTGTTGGGACCGACTTCCTGTTTGAAAAAAAATAATTCCTATTTGGAATTACTAATTCCTAAATGGATTCACATTTGTGCGGGCAGTGATGGGCAGAGTTAACCAAAAAGTTAGCTTCGCAAACTCATATTCTGCAAACTACAAACAATAGCTTTGCTAACGCTAAACTGCTATAAAGTAAACAAGAATAAAATTAGCAGAAGCTAACGCTAAACCGCTAAAATGACTATTACTTAGACTGCATCCATCTTCATCTCCTTCCAGCTGAAGCTGTATCGACCAATTGCATCTTGTTACATGTACACACAGTAAGCTAATGGCATGCTATCAGCTAGCTGCTGCTGCCTTCGACCAATCATATCTTGTCACGTGTACACATAGTAAGTGCATGCCTAACAGACTCTTTGAAACACACCCACAAAAGACAGGAACAAGCTTGTGAATTTTGTTAGACCGCGGTGGTGGTCTGGCTGTAATCTACCGCAATAATTTAAAATTGACACATCTGGCTTCTCAGGACTTTT